>JAQQZR010000015.1:17051114-17076580 GCA_030068235.1 Notoglanidium macrostoma | reverse complement strand
CCCCCCCCCCCCCCCCCCCCCCCCCCCCCCTCGTCAGCCAACCTCCCATTTTCCACTTGGTTCATTTGACACGTTGACCTTTACACCTTTTTTTGGTTTGTTTGTTTATGAAATGTATTTCTCTGAAGAGAGTCTCGACCAAAGACGCGCATGAGCAATGCCGTTGGAAATCACGTCGCCATAAGCGCGCGTCACAGCCAGACAAGCGGATAGTACGATGACCATGGATGCAATTCAGAGAAAGACGTTGACTCATTTGAACAGGATGTCACTGAAAGTCTGAACACTGCCTGGACTTTGTGGACCACGATGATGATGATGATGATGATGATGCGGTACACACCGAACCACACTGCTATTGCATGCTGCCTCTCCGAAGCACATTCACTACTGCGTGACGAACAGAGATGAACTCACTCCATCAGCGTGGCAGGTGGCCTCGCCTCTGTTCTTCTGCTCTTTTTCCTCGTTCTGGTGAGATGATGCACACTGCTGCTGGGTAACGCGGATTTCTTTCCTCCTTTTTTTCCCCGTCTTCATCTCAAAGGTCCTTGTGCGCCAAGCCCGGTGATTATTAATAGAAGAAAGCAGAGGAAATCAGGCTAAGGTAGACGCTGAAAGGGCTGCTGCTTTGCTGTTTGTTTTCATGTCGGTCCGCGTAAGCCTGCATTTTAATTTCATTACTTTTCACAGTGTGTGAGATGAGCTCAATGAATTCAGAGAATAAGTAAATAAACAGACCGGGTTTTTTTTTTTTTTTAGTAGAAAATCAGGAATGTAGCATTTTCTGATTATCAGAATGATCAGCAAAGAGTTAATCAGTATAATCTGGTATAAATGCGTATTTTGATCAAATTGTTCGCATTAGCCATCCGGTGTTGATCAAAAAAAAATTATCCTGATAATCTTATTTCACCCAAGCGTCATGTTGATGATAAATTCTTAATAAACAACGTGTTTACCTGTAATTCGGCCGAATCAGTGCGGGGGGAAAAAAAGTTGACCTCTAATCCACAGCTAATAACCGAGTCCGCTCTAACGTCGCCTTGGCAGCCAATGATTTGGAACAACAGCGGCGCACACGTGCCAAATAAACCGTCCAAATGTCGAAAAATATTGCTGTAAAGAGATTGATTGATTGACACAACGATAGAGAGTAATATGAAATGCGCGTTCTTGTATCGTCACGCGATATATATATATCGTCATAACACACAGCCATAGATCTTAACGTTCGATCACACAATGGAAATGTCCGTCATGGAGGCACTAGCCAGTCATGGGCATCTGTGAGCTCATGTATGCGTAAGAGGGTAGACAGCACCTTCCTCTGACCGTCTTATTAAACATCAACAAATAACAGCAGAGTCGAGCTACACCTGCTGCTGAGAGGAATTCGAAGGCATTCAGTCTTCAAATGAAATAATGAGGCGCGCTTTGCTTTGCTTTGTCACTCAACTTCTTCTACCGAGATATTTTTGGTCACCCGCCGTCTTGTGTTCTGTTTCATTGCTGTGCTGATGCGACCTAGTTTTTCCTGTTTATTTGTCTCGTTATGCATCCAAAATGACACGTGACGAATCTAGAAATAGGCTTCCACTTCTAGCGCCGTACAAAGTTCTCCAACACTCGGAAAATGTTTTTAAAAAAAAAAAAAAAAAAAATTTTTTCTTTTCTTTTATTTTTTTTTTTTTTTTTTTTTTTTTTTTTTAAAAAAAAAACACTGAATTGAGCATTGCACCGGCAGTGGCACACTGTTGCATAACTATATTCCCTCTCTAACAATGGAAGGCGCTGGTTTTGGAAAAAAACATACTTGGGTACAGTCGGACTTGGCTGCTTGGGGTACGTTTTAGCATGAGAGAAGATTTGTCAACTCGGTCCCTGCAGATTCTTGGCCACATTGTGGACGGATGAAGCTTTGAGTGGCTGAAGCTTAACTGGAAAACTGAGAATCAGTATTTTTGGCCAGTTCTATTTTTAAGCGGAGAGAGAGAGAGAGGGAGAACACAGAGGCAAGTAATGCTCAGTAGAGCGTACCTTCTCTCTTTTGATTGATGACACCAGAAAACCACAGTAAGCAGTACCTGACTAGTAGATGCATCTCTCCTGTATGGTTCCTGCAGGGGGTTTCGTATTAAGGCAGACATTGTGCCGTTTTACTCCACTGGATTTGAAATTAAACAGTGACATTGTCCCGGAGTTCCAAGCTGTGAACTGTGGTAAGTAGTTATGGACTGGAAAATTGTTGCCTTCCATGCCAGTGTGAGGATCACGTGAGGCACTCAAACTTCCACTTAAGCCCTGTTCAGACGGCGTTACTTTTACATGGGGCGGTGGGATAATGTTTCTGAGCTACGTCTCAGATTTTAATCCTGTTCGATCACGCCATCTTTTGTCGACCAGGAAAAAATAACTTCGGGAAATGTACATGCCGTCCAAATTGACGTGAAAGATTCTACCGTGTGGGGGAAAGACGTTTTGCACTTTTCCGTCAATAGTAAAACACTCCAGAACTAGCTAAGAGTTTAGAACGCAGAGCAATGAAACGCATCAAGCGACGGAGAAGTGGGATTTTAGCGCATTTATCGAGTTAGTTGCAGCCTAAATACATGTTATGGTCATGTGACCACCGCTTCCACCACTGGTTGTGATGGGTTTCATGCATACATCATGAAGACCCTCGCCTCTCTGATTTATACAGCGATCATTTACTCACTCATCATGCTAGTCAGTCATAATTAATACCGACAGTACTAAACGGACACGTCCAAATGGTTCCTCGGAGGAATTAAACTTCATTCTCAGGTAGGATGGTTTAATCTTGCTCTTCCTCCCCGCCCTCCGGCCGAGTGTCCGATGTAATTTCTTTTAAACCGCAAGAAGTCCAAGTGTGCTATTTTCCCAACTGGCCACCGGCTGATGCCTCTTTTAGGGCTGTCCGAACGAGTTTACCTCACCGATCTGCTCCCTGCGCTCCCAAAGCGGAGCTGGTGCATACACGCCCTCTGATAAAGACCACCCGATGGCACCAAATCGAGAGCTCTGCATTAGAGCGCAATCACAGCACAGCGTGTTGTGAGCAACAGATGGTTTTAAAGACACGTATATAATTGCGGCTAATCAGCAGGACCACCTGTAGGGTGATTGGCATTAATATCGCATTCATTGGAAATCGCAGGTTACTGCGGTACAAAATGTCTCGTCTTGGCAGCCGCCGTCTGCATTTCTGTTGACTAGAGCTCGAAGCCAAACTACGGAAAGACTGGAAGTTCTTTAAAAAGCCCTTTTAAAAACGGGACCGGAAACCGTTTGAGCGTTCAAGAAATGTGTAGTAATGTCCGGTAGAAGGAAAACGAAGAAGCGAAGCGCGTCTGTTCAATCTTCGTGGCTCTTCATGTCATCTGGACGTGTGTATTGGTGCTAGGCTGCACGGTTTACTTTGCGGGCGTCGAGGTTGTGGAGTTGTCGGTTCCTCGTGGAATGCTCCATGGTTCCATTTCCAGAGTCCTTGGCTTGGACTTGAGTGACTGAAGTTCTTGAGTTCTTCCAAAGCATCAATGCGCATTTCCATTCTTAGTGCAGTCTTTGAATTGGATGCTGCTTGCTCGAGGAATGCGACGATGCTACTCGACGGGAAAGCGGGACCTTCTTTCCTGTTCTCTCTCTCGCTCCCCTCAGGGCTCCAGCCTGCTCCTGCTTCTACATCTAATCCTATTTGGAAGTATTTTCAGGGAAAAGTGGTTTAAAGCGGCACAAACGACGACGCATTTAGCTCGCGTTTAATTAAATGCGTCCTTGTCTTCCAGACAACTCGCGTTCTTTTTCCCTTTTGGATGTTTGGTTCAGTAAGTAGGAGTAATGCTGCTGTAATTAAGCCTAATGGATTCTCCTCACCTGGGGATTAGGACTTTTCATCTCACTCGGAGAGGGGGTGGGGGGGAGTGTCCGTCACCTAAAATGTGTCAACTTCGTACTGAACTATATATTATTGTACGTTGTTAACGCTAAAAGCGAGGAGGCTTTCTGCTTTCGAATGGCCACGCCAATCCAGTCATGTGACTCTGAAACCCTTCTTTTTGATCTGGTGCGGCGATACGTGTGATCAGTGCAGTGGAGCGTGCTTCAGAAAGCACGGAGATCAGGGAGAAGACGAAAGGAAAGAGGAACGCACCAGTCACGACACATTCGATGTCATAAAGTACAATGGGTGGTCAATTGCTTATTCACGTACTTTTAATAACTTCCCACTTCAGTGAGTCTCATTAGATTTTTTTTTTTTACGAGCAGCTTTCAATATATTCTCTCATAGCATTAGAAAGAATAAGCTCGGTGTGCGAATGTTCAAAGTGCTCTCCGACTTCTGAAAAGAATGCCTTTTCAGATTGTGTCTCGCCAGCCGTGGTTTCTGTTTTGCTCTGCCAGTCAGATGGACTCTTTGTTCAGGACAGATAGAGGACAGAGGTTGCTTTGTACAGGGGTGAGTTAGACCTACTCTCTGGTGCCGGCAGATGGATGAGGAGCCCGTACGGCCTTTTAGCAGGGCTAGAAAGGCACACACACACACACACACACACACACACACACACACACACACAGCCTTTTCCCTCAGAAAACCTTTACTCACACTTTATGTGCACATAGCTTGGCTTTAGCAGAGGCAGCCCTCTCATTTTCTTTTTTTTTTTTTTTCCCCCTGAGTCATGTGAGTAGTATTAGAGGAAAAGGGCACAGTAATCTCTGGCTTAGAATTGAGATTGAGCTCCCACTGCTCTGGTAATTGTTAAGGCATCCCTTTGGCTCTGGCATTATTTATCTAGTAATGGACTGTAAGTGCAAAACACATTAAGAAGCCAGAAACAAGAGCAAGCAAGACCGCAAAACACGACAGCAACTTAAGAAACACACAATAGCAAAATACAGATACAGCAAAACTACACCCGCAACAGCGAATTCGGAAACATGGCAGCAAATCCAACAACACAACAGTCAGAAACACAACAGCCAAACCGAAAACATGACAACCAGAGAAAAAGAAAAAAAAAACCCACAACAGCAGATTTGGAAACGTGACGGCAAATTAAAAAACAACAGCAAACCCAAAATCACAAAGGGAAATTTCAGAACCACGGCAACAACAAAAAAACCCAACCAATAAACCAAAAACATGTCGATATTGACTCAAAACAAAGGGGCGGTGCATTGCGAACACCACATGCTTGTCACCGAGTGAATACCTGGAGAAAACCTGTAGCCAATCAGAAACGAGCTGAGGACGTTCTCTTCCCGTTTTGAGTTAATGCTGTTGTGTTTTTGTCTCTTTCAGTGTCGTCATTCGAATTCAACACAAGACTGAGGATTGTTTCCCGTCACTCAGTTACTTCATATGGATAAACATATCCACGTGCATCGTAACATGACACGCCGATGACGTCCTAGTAATAAGCTCTGGTCAAGCAATGTTATAGATAGAAGCCTGATCATAGTGCTAGACTACCGCCCGTCTTTTGATGTCACTTTGAACTCGCCGTTCTGTTCTTGTGATACTTGAGTGGCATTTTCGATTTCTTTTCTGACTCCTCCATCCACGATCTCTCTTAAGAGCCCTGTTTCTCTCACGTGTGTATCTGATCACTTCAGCCCGTGCTGCCGCCAGACTCAGTCACGCTTTAGTGCGGACTCGGAGGACATTGTCTGATAGCGGGAGAAACGGCACGCTGGACATCTCGAGGCGCTTAATGAAGAAACGCTGGCATGTGAAACGCTGCCCTTGCTCGCCTCATCCTGAAAATGCATCCTGCTGCACATTTGCTTTACTTCAAAGCTTTGCGGCACGCGCGGAGCACACCGCTGGCCTGAGAACGGAAAGGGTGGTTTTCTACGTTTTATTTTTTTATTTATTTTTATTTATTTTTTTTTTAAGTTCACACTAAAGAAGCAGGCTGGCTTGAAGCCAGAAGGCTCCAGAAACACACAAGGTCCGTTGCTGCTCTCTTGGCCTGGCTCTGACCCACTCCATAATTGATGTGTGCAGCTGTTTTTGGGAGCAGCGAGTTATTGCTTGGTCAGATCTGGGAGATTGTCTAATCTCACAATAGCAGAGGCCTGGACCTGGGTGGAATCAACATTTATGTAAGGGTTTTGTCACTCATGGAGCTTTCATCTTGGCATAGGCACAGCTGGATTTTTTCATATGGGTAGTCATGTTGGTATGCCCAGTCCCGAAGAACATCTGGAATCCGCCGTATGAAAAAAAAAAAACCCCGTGTCTTTTGTTGTGCAGCTAATAAGAGCAATGTCTGATCCACAGGCATAGTGTTTGTAGTCTCTTTGGAGTGCCGTTGTAGTGACTTATGGAGTTTGACACGGTAGTGGTTTTAGTTCTCTTATTTCAGCTTCGGTTTCTCGGACACGGCTCGCCACGGCAGTGGTCGAGGGAATCTTAATGCTGCATTCGGTCTCGCTTGCGAAATCTTTATCCAAAGAAATCACAGACGGAAACGTGGGTGGTCTGTATTAGTGAATATGAATACATTATTCAGAATGAACAGATGATGCGTCTTAAACAAATACAAATATGCATTTACAGCGTTCATTCATCCTTAGTAACGGCCTGGTCGGCGTCGTGGTGTTTTAAACGTAGCTACTAATTTGTTTATGTTTTGGCCATATGACATTCTCGTGCACGTCTCCAGCTGAGAGCATTTATGAAGCGGAGTGATGTAGCTGAGGTTGAAGAACCGTCAGAGCCGGAATTCACACACATTGCAGGCAGCGCTGGCATTTCCGCATGCGGTTTTGTTTTCAGGGATCTAATAGGGTTCGAAGAATGCTTCTGGTTTTGACCACGCCCCCTTCGGGTTTGTGGATACAGATTGGGTGGAACACTAACCAGATATGCGAGTGTGCTATTTTCAGTATTTGTGCGCATAGGAAAGGTAAAGTAGTGCCAATTTTTGTCCAAAACAAGTGTCGTGCCATGCTGCTTTGCACATTTTTATCACCATTTGGTCTGCATTAAAGCATGTCAGCCACAATAGCGGTGTTCTCCAGCTGAGGAATGTCTGACTGCCTGGTTTGTCCACTCTCGAGCAGGACCTATGAACTATCCAGCTCCCTTAACCGGAAGATGGATGGGCTCAGGGCATAAGGTGCATCGCTTAAAAGGCCCTATCAGCACGCAGCGGCCAGCCAGTCGATCGTTCTTACGGACGGCAGCCGTGTGGTTAGCTGTGCTAGGGCCATGATGGATGACTCGGATATGAGGGAGTGCTCGCCGAGAGAGCGAGTGGGACCCAAGCAGAGATGGAGAAGTGTACGCTCCAGACAGGCAATCATTAAGAAACATTGCGTTTCTCCGACTGCAAGTTAATTCTCAATTTACATTCACGCAGCGAGCACGCCCTTAGAATCCTAAAGACATTCACCCACTCTTTAAACACATATGTGCCCATCCTCGGGCCATACCGCACTTCAGGCGCACACGCACGTGGATGCGTGTTTGCTCGGCTGGTAATTACTCCAGAGCAGATACGCTGAGTCACACAGGCATCTGCAGGCATCTGTGTGCTCACTCAGCAGTCAAGAGGCACGAGGCCGTCACACACACGGCTCTCCTGCAGGCAGACAGCACGAGGCCAGAATAACAAGAGGTTTGTCGGAAAGTAAGCCAGCATTTAGGGGCTTCGCGCCTCCGCTTACCTCGCGCCTGCTATGTACTTAGAAAGTTTATTCTTCATCTCCAGCATGGCGGAAGGGACGTGTTGTCTACCAGCTTGTGCTAATCGTGTCATAAATTCAAAGTTTCTGAGCAGTCGATAGATCAGCGGTGCTTTTTTGAATGCATTGCCTTTTCACACGTTCATTTCCAACATCAATACCTGAAAAATTTGGAAACGCCAGCATGTATGTTATGACGCTTTTTTTTGCGACCCAGTAAAAGAAGCTTTTTAGTAATCTGGTAATGTGGAAGTCATTTTATAGGCTGAGGGAGGGAGAGAAACATAGTGCGCCCTTTTACATGGAGTCGTTGATTGCATGGTTTATTTTTTTGTTTTGTTTTGTTTTTTTGGGGGAAAAAAACGAAGCTATTGGAGGAGTTACAGTTTCGTTTCTCTTTCAGCAACTGGTGCGATTTCAGAGGAAAACCAAGAGCAAGGGTGCATGTGCCTTTAATCCAATTCTAAAACCCGGATTTGCTCAGAGGCTGTGAATCCTGATGCTGTCCGCAGTGTTCAGAGGAACTGTTATCCTAACTTGCATCTTGCTGGGGATTTTTTTTTTTCTGCTTTGATGAAGCTTACAGAAGCTCGGAGCAGTAGTGACTTTCGCCACTTTGATCCGTCCTTATTCAGTCACCATGCTGTTAAATGGGATTCTATTTGTTCTACACCGCCGTCACATGTCTGAGCTTGTTGAAAGCTCTTAGCGGGAATTGTTGCCTAAAGGACAAGTCTCCCATCACAGCTCAGGGATCACAGGCAGTCCTGCTTTGATGTGCCTCACCTAACTTCTTTGCGCTCACTCCCTCTTTGCTCCTGCCGAGTGCCAAGACACTTTGAGTATAAATTCCTGGCTATAGTGCAATACCACACTGGCCCCAGTCAAGCCATGATAAGAACTGCTAGATGACTGAATAGGGATGGCTACAGAAGGTATTTGTATACCTGATTTTATGCTTCATCTGTAGGCATGTGTCATTACAGAGAGAAAGCTTAGGGGGACTTGTCTAAGGCTCGACATAACGAGACTTTCAGATGTTTTGAGCCCTTTCATGATGGTTTGATGACTTGCTGTAGGCCAGATGTTCCTTAAAAATATCAACGTTGGTGACACGGAATGCTTTTCCACCAAGCGTTGTAGTTCGGCACGGCTCAGTACGCTAACAGCTATCCTGATCCTCTGCCAAGTGAACCATACCATGACCAAGTACCCATACTGAATTTGGTTAGAACAGACCAGACCATTGATTGGACAAATGTAGCCATCGCAGTATTGTCCTGATAATGTCTCTATAAGAAAAACTTTCCTTACGAAGAGTACAGAATAGAGAGCTGCAGAAGTGGCATGAAGATTTGATTTAAAACATTAATCGCAAGGCAGAATCCTAATTGCTTTCCTGTTTACTGTGGTTTTTTTTATTTTCAACTCGGAATAATGTAAAGGTGTCACACAGACCGAACACGTAAGTCTTTTTGGATTCGCCCTGAAGCTTGTTGAGGTAGGACAAGCTAACTTTGGTCATACACAATATGGCCAACCGTTTGTGGAGACTCGACCATGACGTTCATATGTGTTTTATGAACATCCCATTCTAGCTTCAGTCCCATCTTTGCTGTTATAATAACCGCCACTCTTCTGCGAATAATAGCTATCCACAAGGGCATTAGTGAGGTCAGACGAAGCCTTGAGGCGCACTCGGCTTTCCATTTCATCCCAAAGGTGTTCAGTGGGGACGAGGTCAGGGCTCTGTGCATAAAACTCGAGTTCTGCACCATCCTTGGTAAATCATGTCTTCATTACGCTTGCTTTGTGCACAGGGGCATCGTCATGCTGGAACATGTTTGGGCCTCTTATTTCCAGTGAAGAGAAATGTAACGGTACAGCATGCAGAGATATGCTATACAATTCCGTGCTTGCAACTTTGCGGGAACAGTCTGAGGACGACCAACATATGGGTCGGATTTTCCGGCGTCTGCATACTTTCGGCCGTATAGTGCGTACGTTTAAAATCTAGAAAGAAGAGTCTTGAATTGGAGAAATTCCACCGTGGACTTTTTTTTTTTTAAACTTGTTTGTTGTACCAAAGTATTCAGATCTTCCGTTCTGCAGACTCTCTGAGACGTGCACTGTAAACCAGAGCTCGGTGCTCACTCACATTCAAAAGTTTCAGTATCGTTCAGCCCGTAGGAACAGAAACATTTCGCCCTTTGCGTCCTGCAGTGATCACCATCCGGAAAAACTCCATCTGAAAGCAGGCCAGATTGCTTGGTACTTGTAGAGGCAGGTAGGCATTGATTTGAGTAGAGCTTTATGGTGCCATCAGTAATTTGCCACTTTTGCCCATTTTATTCCCCTTTTATAAGGCTACGCATCAAACAAGGCTGTCTTGATTAGAGCTTTTCTCGAGCAATACTACGGGGATTGCCTTGGTTCCAAATGAAGTTGAAAGATTTTTCCTCAACTTTTTGTCTTCTGGTATTTTGAGCAGGACCAGCTTTCTGAGCTCTGCGTTCAAGTGACATAGAGTCCTGAGAGCTCTGATTTGATTTTGGAACAGGAAGCCAAGTGCTTGGACTGGTTTACACAACCATCGACCACAAGCACGCCAAATTGTACAACTTGGCGGCATCTTAACGAACTGGCCGAGAACACTGAAGAGATGAAGTGATTTCTCACCAATGCCTTCACCCATACCCATCAACAATGACTTTTATGATGCACCTTTATGCAGTGGTTGACCGCCAATGGTGCCACAGGGTCATCATCCGGTGGCATCTGATGCATTTGAATGGTAGGTAAGATATTACTCGCTCTTACTGATGGAGACGCCACGGCAGTGTATAGAGACGGAATCATGTTCACAATCAGTCTGAGGTAGCAACTTACTACATAGGTATTGTATATACTTACTTATAGTAATATATATATATATGTACCGAAAGTAGTCACAAATTCAACCTTCTTCCTACTGAATAAACTTCATTTATTCTCCATCAAGGGATATTTGGAAAAGAGAATAGTGTGTAGCTAGAAACGTACCAGTGAACCGTGTTTGCTGTTCATTTTTACGTGCACATGTAAAAACGTACTGCGTCGTCGCCCAGACATACAGTTGCGTTGGCGTCCATTCTGATTTCAGGTGGACTTTAACAACGACACTGACCTAATCAACATACTTCTAGAGGAAAAGAACGAGGTAGAACGGGAGGGTTTGTGCCACTGGTTCTAATGAGTAGATGGCACTCTTGGTGACACTACATTGCCCGACGTCCTCAACGGGTCGTTAATAAGCTGAGTGTAGAGCACCGCTGTTATGAGATGGCCTCATTAGACTCCTGCTCTGGCTTTTCTATGACATTTACGCAGCCCCTCTAATTGAAGTAGAGGATAAGTGATTGGCCAGAAGTGTGACAGAGAGTTCAGGCCTTTCTTGGGTCAGAGCTCCGAATAAATAGAATATAAGCTACTGTGAAACGAAAAGAGAAGCGTCAACACAAATAAAACTAGGACGTTCGAACGAAGGAACTGCATGACGAAGCTATACGTCGTTTAGAGTAGCGTATACATCAGCGGGGAAGCCCTCAAAGCAACAATGACGCCGTAAACCTTTGCACATATCAGCTTTTAATGTTTTCCAGCATTCAAATGAGGTGCTGAAACGATTTCCTTGAAGGCTATTAAGACTCGAGTGCCGCGAAGCTTAGAAAATGACCTTTTTTTTTTTTTTTTTGGAAAAAGTTTCAAAATTGGCTGAACTGAAGAGAGATGCTTTATACGTCATTGTAAAATAAGTCCGACCTTTATTCGTTATGTATTAATTGTTTGAGATTTTTGGAAAAGTACTCGTCATGTGATGCCAAGACGACGACGACGCCTTTAGTTCGACACACCTAAAGATCACACCCGACACCCGCCGTCCTAGTTTGTAATGCCTGCCTGAACGCAAATAATTCATGATGTCTGGAGAATGCAAGTTTAATCCAACACGGCTAGAAAAGCAGACCTTGACTGGAAGCCTTGTTCTGTGTACTGAAGGTTGAATCTGTTTGAGCGTTTTTGTAAAATATGTTGTGCAAGTCCTTTTGTAACTGACTCCATTCCCATCGGAGTGCAGTCAGTGTATTTATTTATGCTTTCAGTGATCATTCCTTGACTTATTTTTGACTATCCTGCCCCTTTGTTTGATGGACAGCTGAAATTCTCCTACTGTTCTTGGGGGTGGGGTGGGTGGGTGGTTGGGGGAGGGGGGGTTCATTTCGGTCATCTCAGAAGCAGTTACGTGGAAGAATAAACCAGACATGAGAATAGTAAAGATGAATGATGCAGGCAAAAGTTATGGCATCTGTTTCAGCTTTATCATGTGGGTGTGTATCGTGTTCGCTGACCTCCAAGAAGGCTGTAGTGTGAAGCACATCTTGCTTCAACCTCCACGTTCAGTCCATCTGTTTGCATTATGTTTTGTCGTCTCCATTAAATGGATAGATTTGATGCTACACTGTGTTACTAGGTGATGAAACTTAATGATTTTAATGATTTTTTTCCCCCCTCACCATCACCTTCTGTGATTCAAAGCGTCTATATGCTTGCTTAGTTGGATAATGGATTTTCACACACTCCATAAAGTCCATGCATGGCTAATTTTCACCCAACATTTAATATGTAAGAAAAATGATATATTGCGGCATTTCTTGCTTAATTAAGCAGATGAAAAGCCGGTTAGACAAGGACAAGAGCTCAGAATTAAGAGGTCAGTTTGGGATGAAAGCTGTAGAGCCGCAGTCCGATTTGGTAAAAATGGCCCCAAAGCTCAGATGATGAGGCACCATGGGAGATTTTGTGTACCCTGCCTCCCACGGACGTTCTGCTGGAGCCATGGCGCAGAGCTGGCGGAGGCTGAATGTGGCTCCCTTGAGATCTGACGTAGCTCGCTAGCACTACCTGAGCGCCAAATCACAAAGGTTGAGAACTGCCCAGTCCCACAAACGCACAACGAGGAGGGGATATAGGTTGTGTGTGAATGTTCCTGTAAATGCACTATGGTTCATACATACATCTTTATGTATTATTTACTAACTGGGTGAAGCCACGTGCACGCTTTCAAAAATCTTCACGCCAAGTAACGAGCAGTCGAATAATGAGGCTCGTAAACTTCGAAACATGCCTGATCCCGAAATCCTGCCTTCTCTCAGTCCGATCATGTGACTTTATTGCTGCCCTGGTGTTTTTTTTTTTTTTTTTTACTCACTTTTTTTATACAGAAATATGAAAATGGAGCGAAAGAGAAAATGTCAAGCAAGGATTGCTCACTGAGATTCTGCTAGTGAGGCTTGTCTGTTCTCCAGGTATAGGGTGAATTTTATTTATTTATTTTATTTATTTATTTATTTTTTATATATAAAGTGGCTGTATTTATATTGTGTGCTGCCAGGAATCATGTTTGTTTGTCATGTTTTCATTTTCCCTTGCATCATTTCTTTTCGAGGCAGTATTACTGTTACCCTTGCTCCCTCACAGATAGAAGGCTAATAAACTGTAGTCAGGGATCTGCTGCACATGACGGCGGATGAATCTGATTTCCTCGCATATTATCTTCGGCTGTTTGTCGGCGCTGTTCTCGCTGTCGGGTATCAACCATGCTGGAAAAGATCAGAGCCTCGGCGACAGTCTTTCAACGAGTAGTCGTCAATCCCCAAAATGAGTCCATGACGAGGGCCGTGTTAAATTCATAAGAGAAGGAGGTTCTCTCCCACAGTTCTCATGTGGTTCTCTGAGAAACATGTTGGCGGGTAGCATGAGCCGCATGTCCTCGGCGTATGTGGTGCGCTGTATGGGAACTTGAGCTGCATGGGCCGAGTTCCTCAGTGTTTCAGTTACACACGAACAGCTATTGTGGCCTGACCTAAATTCCTTTCATTCATTACGCCGTTACTGTGTCCAAAAAGTTTTCCTCTCAGACCTGACGATGTAGGGTTTTTTTTTTTTTTGACAGCCATAGAAAATCCAGAGTAGATCAGGACATTCAAATGAATGGTTCAGTTTTCGTTGTGTTTATGACGAGTCACACGCAGCCCTGACATTCTTAATGAGATCAGGCTAGATCGCTTGATAAGCATGAATTCATACATAAGCCACGGCATATCGAGAGATTTCTCATTTAGCCGTTATTGATTCCTCACATTAGACTGAACCGGGGTGAGCAATAATGCGTTGCAGGTGTGTGGCGGCCAAACAGAGTGATGTAATTGTAAGAGGAGACGGGAGGATATTGGCTTCACTCTTCCTTCCTCTTCCCTGGAGATCGACTGAAAGAAAGAAAGGCAGGGAGAGTGCAGAATGGAGCAGCGCTCTCTAGCGATGTAGGCATTTTTAGCATAGTTCAGCACTGCAGTGCTCTCGGAAGAAAAAAATAACACAAGGAACTTGTGTCGTCCGTCAGGTTTCACACATTGGGGCAACTGATGCAACACCGTGACAAGACACTAGGGATGTAAGCGAATATGAATGTCAATCAGAATGAACAAATAAAAAGTTCTCAATGGATACAAATGCATATACCAGCCCACGATGTATTATTTATATTATTATTATTTTTTTTTAGCAAGCTTGCCACAAAGGTTCACAGATTGGAATCGGGACTTTTTCATTGGTTTCCAGTGGTAGGGTTCATTTAAAAAAATCTTCCGGTTTAGGCCACGCCCACTTCAGATTTAAATCCGAATACAGATGCAGACGCGGATCCAGGCATTGCAGAAAGCTCCATATATGATCGTCTGTGTCATGCGGCAGGCCCAATTAGGACATCTTGCATCCTGATTTGTCAGGTACCCAAGCTCCGATAACACTCCACTTTTAACATGGATGTTCACGGAGTCGCTGAACGAGGCACGGAATAAATCACGTTTCACTTTATTAGGCCCGAGTTCCACCGAGAGCACGGATAGCCGGGTTGTGGCTGAGCCTTCTCGGCCATGTTGAACATTAATAGCGGAGTAATTAATACTTTCAAATTAAATCAGAGCACCGTGCCTCGTAAGTAGTTGTAAGAGCGCATTAGTATGCGTCTCGGCTACCCAATGAAACGAGACTAATCAGCGGCCCGGTAGGTCATCCTTTTAATCCCCTCCTGGGGGAGGACGCGGCGCTACTCGCCTTGTAGAGTGATCTGTTTTGATTGCATGGTTTTTCGAAATGATGCCACAAAAGTGCGATTGGTATTTGTTGCTGCATGCGAGCTCTGTTTACCAAGGTTCCACGCTGGAACATGGCTTGTATAAACTGGTTACCATTAAAAACGTATCGAGTAGGGTAGCGTAGAGGTGTATGCTATGTGGCGGTGCCAGTGAAGTTCTTTAACGTTCCATTGACTGGAAATGATTAGTGTGTCCACTGATATATATATATATGATATATAATGCATATCTGGTGATTGGTCAGTTCACTTGGCTTCCATATTGGTTTGTAATTACACTTCCAGCCTAGATGTTGAAAAAGGTGCAGGATTCATCAACAGCTTAAAATTCTTCCCCTCCTTCAGCGCCTAGAAAAAGAAAACCTCGGGTCCCCTTGTCTCGGGCATCTTTCCCAGAACGCTTTCCTCATCAGCGGCTAAACCCCTGCCGTCGTCCGATAAGATCTACATTGTTCCGGGCTTCAGCTAGATGCCCAGTAGAGACAAGGGAGTTGTGATTAGTGGGACATATGTCCTTCCTTCAGGGTTCTGGAGTCATCACCCAATCTGCTGGAGGGCTGCGCCAGGCTCTGTCTGATTTCTAATAACGGCAGCAGCACTGAGCCCGACACTGTTGGTCTGTTATTTATGATGTTTCCGCACATGTAGACGTGTTCTGTGTCAACAGTCTCATTGGTGGTCTGATATAAAAGATGTGATGTTGCAGGCTTCCACATGTCTCCGCAGGCAAGGTGTTAAACACGGACCTGCGCCATTACCTCAGCCTGCAGTTCCAGAAAGGCTCCTTGGACCACAAGCTCCAGCAAGTGATCCGAGACAACCTGTACCTTCGTACCATCCCCTGTGAGTACATCGACACACACTGTTCCATATTGCCGTTCATCTGTCTGAGTTTGACCCGTTTTCCTGTCGACGCTCTGGCATCCGGAACTAAGCAGGACTGAATAAGCGCTAATGGGGAAACGTCAGCACAAAGCCTCCTGTACAAATGACAGTAATTTGTCACGTACATTTGTCACAGGAGGCTGAAGGTATGAAGAGTGGTTTTTTGACATCAGTTTAAAGTTTTGGCAGCAGATCCAGCTGAAAAATCCACTCTTGGTCGACGTTTTACTTTAAAATCAATTTTTGTTTTCATCAACATCGCCGGTCTGTTTTTATTTTCGCTCACGCGTTCCACAATGCCGTCCGCCTACCTGCCGCTCATTACTTAGTGATGCAGCGGCGCTTTAGTCTTTTGTAACTGCACTAGTAAGAACAATATCTACATCAGAGTAACACACAGCTGCTAACTTCTCACAGCAACAGTAAAATCGCAGTGCCAACCGAATCTCTAAACACATCAGATATTATAATATTTCTGTGTAACTATATTTAACAGTGGAGTTTTTTTTCTTCAAAGCTGTTCCACTCCCCAGCGTATGAGCGGCCCATAATGCTGCCGTACGGAAGTGTAAATCTTTGCGGCGTCTCTCGCTCGCTGCTAGGCGTTTTTAATCCGCAGCCTTGCTGCCTGTCCAAAACCAGCTCCTGGGGAAGGAGATTGATGCCATTGGCGCTCCACTTCACCTCCTTTTTCACTCTCGCTTACTCGCTCGCTCACTTTGTCTTTCTCTCAGTCTAACTGTCTGGCCAAGACGAACTTTGTTTCATTTCTCATTTCCAGAACTTTTCCATTTTCGGCGTCGCTCTACCCTGCGATGAGATGAATCCCTCTTTTCCACAAGGAACCTAAATTAAAATCGCTGGCAATTTAATTTGTAAGAATTTTTAATTTGTGATTTAGTCCTGTCTGTACGGAAAGCCATATTTTTCAGTTAATGGAGTCGGTACTAAATAAGCCAGATCGATTTATTTTGTTTTCTGGTGATTAAGTTGACGTCTGCTGCTTTGTTGCAGTCATTTTTCCTCCATCCTGCTCTTTCAAGTGAATGATCATTGAAGAGGGCTGAGACGCGTTACCTCAGCATAACAATCTAGGAGTGTCTGCCCTAGACTGATCCGTCAGTGTAATGTGTCGGGTCGGTCATATCCGCGGATCCTTTAAGCTCCTTCCAGTCTGGAAAATGGAAAAGGCCCATTTATCTCCGCATTATAGTGGGGAACCGTAATGCCGTTTCAGCCTGGTCATGGATCAACCACTCATTTAACTTGATGTATTTAGGAAAAGCGGAAATATTTCAGTCCATTTTGGCTCTGTAGAGAACATCAATAAGGATATTCATCCTGAAGCCCAGCTTCGGATTCCCTTTGTCATCCGTACGGATATGCTCCATCTCTACCTCCTCAAAACACCATAAATTAGGCCCTTGCTTCATTGGATTATTGAATCTGCGTAATCTTTGCACCCAAGAAGTGCTGTTGTAATCCTAAAGATCATCCCAGGACTCTTATTTACAAGACGCTCATACTGAACTTTGACCTTATAGTATCCAGCTGCAGAAAACCAATCCAATGTCCCCGGAAATGCATGTGTTCCCTTTTGCTAGTCTGTTCCCTTCTAACGTTTGTTAGTCAGGTCATCTCGGGTCGCTCTTCCTTTCCACCATTGCCTCTCTGACTTGTTCATTGGGAATCTAACGCCAAGTTGCAACTTGTAATTTCCCAGTAAAAGCCACTGGAAAGACCGGCCTTCAGCTCGTCAGCACGGGGTCGTCTTGTCAAGTTCGTATTCAGACGCTTGGTTAAATCTGTAACCGCAACCGTACTAATTGCTGTGTTGAGAAGGTAATCAACGTCAGGGTTCGTTGTCTGTTGGCGTACTCGCTGTGGTGGACTGTTACCGCCGTGCTGTGCTTTCAGTCCAAAGTGTTTGAAGCTCCGTATAGTAGAACAGCTCCAGTAGCCACTCAAGCCTGTGACTGTAAAAATGCAGCTAAAGTGGCTGTTTAAGCGCTTTATGTAATCTGACAGAGCAAACAAAAGACACTGTCTCGCGGAGGCGTCCACACCCCCCGTCCAACGTCAACCGCGCCGAGGTGGGAAATGCCGTGATTGCAACTTGCAAATTGCCACGTAAAAGCCACAGCAAAAATCTCCATCCAGATGTCTCTTACGCTTCTTTTGTCAATGCCTTTTCAATAGAATAGTGCTCGCTGTATGGGCTGAACACAAATCCCCAATACCACGCTCACGCTGCTTTGTTTTGACTCACGGACGACTCGGCTTTTGAATTCAACGTGTCCTCCTATTGCGACACGAATCTGACTTGGCATTGCATCATAACACTGAGGTCCTATCCGTTCTCTTACAAACTGTTGCTCTGTTTGCAAGCAAGTCACCTCTTTATGGCGTTTATGAGGCATCGGGCGGCACTCCTGTAACTGCTCTGTGCACCAACATTGCGTTATGCAACAGGTTTTACGATTATAGCGTGTTGCAATCAATAACCTGGTTAAATAGCTAAAGAATAGCGAATCCTTGAAGATAGTTCTGGGCCCTGAGTTTGGAATTTGTGTTGCGTGTGGTTTGTGTATCGTCTGGACACTTGCAGATCAACAATCAGGTTGTTCATGTTAGGCATGTAACTATTGGACGTGTGGATAAGATTGGAACGGGATCCTGCTGGAAACACAGAAACGAGAGGAAAAGCTTAGGGTTTATTTATTAATATCATAAATTGCGGTGGTTTAAATTAAGCTACTAGTCCGTTTATATTTTGGAGAACGGCGCCAAACAAAATGTATTTGAAAATATTGCGAGCAGGCGCAAACACACAAATAATAGCCGCACATACGGGTTTTAAAAAAATAATAATAAAAAAAAAAAACTGCTCTTTTTGGGAGCGGTTATAAACTCGGGTGACGTTTCTGAGGTTGTGGAAGCGTCAGAGCCAGAAATCTCGCACCTGGAGGACGCTGATGACATTTCTGTCTCCGGGTGTCGTGACGGGTTTCTTTAGCTGTGGAATAATGGCGATGTGCTGCATTTATAAATGATAATCACGGCATCGTGAGCGATCCATCCGCCCAATCAGGTTGGTGCCGTTCACTCATCATGAATCATCCAGAGTGACCACACTAACAACCCCTCCCGAGGCCTCTCCTGCCCAAGGCTGCTCTAGTTCACTTCTTCCTTCTCGCTCACACCTCTGCAGCAGAAGTGTTACATGAAGAGTGTCCCCCCTGCAGACACCAGGTCAGTGAAGTCATTAAAGTCGCAGGAAAAGAAGCAAGAGGAGAGCTCAAGTGCCCGGCGCGTTCCCATTCAGCACGTAATCCTCGCCGCTATGGCCATCTCCCCTCTCCCAGAGGCATTAATATCCTTTATAGCGCGGCGGTAATCTCCCTCCGTCTCATCCGCTGATAAAAAAAAAAAAAAAAGGAAAAAAAGAAAGATGGCAGAGACGAGGGAGTAGGGGGCTACGATGCCCAGGTGTTTAATCTTCGGCAATTGCTTTTTCTTGTGAAGGTTTAAGGATCTCCCTTTTAAGCTTTGGCCTGATGGCGGTAATCAGGCGTCGGCCCTCTTTCCGCCGCCCCTTTGATGCCGCAAATGAAACGTTCCACTCCCTATCGGAGCTCCGGTTTAAGTAGCCCGTATACAACCGTGCCGAATAACAAGGTGTCAAAACCTCCGTCACACAGGCCTCCAGCGCAGCATCACAACCAACGTTTCAATATTTCCTCCATCATCTAAATGGGTCCTTTGTCTCGAAAGAGTTTTTATTACAGCCATTTTGCAGCCAGCCAATTTCCGACCGTAATAAATAAAATGCTTTCCCGGAGACCTTGCTCGTTAGGACTTTGCACATTACAAGCCGTAGCTGGGGAAGCAGGTCGAATGAAATGTCAAGAGCCACACGGGAGTAGACACCGAGGGTGCACGTCATATATTTACACGCGAAGATCGGAATAAATCCTTCCCAGTTCAGAGCGAGCTATCGGACATGCGCCGTTTCATGTCGCGTGAAGCGAATGCACGTGAATGCAAGGCCTGGCATTTAGGCTCAAGCGCCGATGTTCCACCCACTGCTCACAGAGAGGCTGATATTAAACTCCAGGCACTGATTAATGAAGGACGCCTCGGCCAGCGCGAATTAAATGGATGAGTCATTGAGCACTGGGAAATAAAAGACTGAGTCCTGGGCAGTGCGAGTTGAAAACCTTGATGTGCACGATTTCATTTTCCGAGGGAATTTTACCAGACAAATTCGCCCTTACGTTCGCACTAGCAAGTGACTAGTCATGGTTTGTTCACTGGGCTTGTTTCTTTTTAACCACTGGTAGCTGGATATCTCCCAATCTGGCAAGTTAAAGCCGAATGAAATGACGCACTGATCAGTGTGAAAACTGGTCGCTTGATTTTCAGATTAGCAAAGCTTGTCGTGCTATCGTCACACACTCCTTACAGTCACCGCCGATGATGTGTGTGTGTGTGTGTGTGTGTGTTGGGCCATGCGCTAAGGTTGCTCTGAGGAATCATTCATCTCGACTGTTTGGGTTTGTTGCTTCACACATCATAACTAATTTGCATAGACTGAAAATCTTCCACTTGTTATTGCTGCTGAAATCACGAGTCTCGATAAGCGCGTTTGCATCACGTAGGCCAGATGTGATGTGACGGCATGGGAATGAAATAAGCCCCGTCCCCAGGATGACCCGTCCCGCTGGTCCTTGCCTCACTAAGAGGAAAAACAAAACTGCTATGTCCTTCTACAGTCCACAGTTTCTCTTTCTTTTTATTTTTTGTGCTCCTATTTAAAATGACTGGTCTGGATTCTATTGAAAATCCCCGTCACGTACGTTTCTACTCGAAAAAAGAAGAAAAAAAAAAAAATCTGGAAACCCTGGAGTTTCCAGGGAATTCGCATAATCTGGCTGGGGAGCCTAGAAACTCGACTTGAGCGCGTGCGTCGAACACGTCGGAATCTGCTCTCCGTAATTCTTAATGTAATTTTCGGACCCGGATCGGCGACTTGAGCGCGCCCGAATTGCTCTTTAAGCAGTACTATTGATGCTTCATCTCATACTGTGGCTGTTTAATCATTACGCAGGCGAAAAAAAAAGAAATGAATTCATACCATCGCTTGAATGGGGCGTGTTTAACCATTAACTAGCGCGTGAAGATAAGAAAGCTGCAGGAACCGTGAGCAAGCACACGTTAATGCACCAGCCCAACTCTACAACACCGTTCGTCCAGCACCTTTTCAATTCCTAATCGCATTTCAAGTAGCGCAGCGTTCTGTGGACGTGCCGTGCCTTCCATAAGTATTCACCCCCCTCTTGAGTATTTCGCAACGGAATCGTTGGCGTTTTAATCCGATTTCGACGAACGCGCAAAGTGTTCTCATTGCGATCCGAAGTCGTAGAACCGCAAGTCTGCATCAGCCATTGCGCAGCTGCATTTTTATTAAATTAAATAAAAAAAATTTTTTTTTTTTTTTTTTTTACTATCAGTTAAATTAGCGTCACGGTGCTTTGACCTCTGGGGGAAGAGTTTCTCAAGGAAAAGCAGGTCTTACGTCGGAGATTCAGGCTGCGAAATCAGCGGAGACGATGAAAGGATTTTGACGCTCGTTATAGCTTTTTATATCTAGTAAAAATAAATAAATAAATAAAAAAGAAGAACCGAGCCACTCTTGTTGAAAGTGGAGCAAAATTCCTTTCGGCTCTTCTCCGAGCTCAGTGCCGCGAGAGGCATGTTTTTACCTTTTAATCTCGTATTTACCGACAGCGATCAGAAGAGCTGCGTTCTTTCATCTTCCCGTTTCATCCGACAACAGAGCATGACCCTTTGTTCCGCGTTTGTTTTTCCGGCAGGTACCACAAGACAGCCGCGGGAGGGGGAGGTTCCCGGCGTGGACTATAACTTCATCAGTGTGGAGGAGTTCCGAGTTCTGGAGGAAAGCGGGCTGCTACTGGAGAGCGGAACCTACGATGGTGCGTAAGAGCGTGTGGGAACGCCGCGGGGTCAAAAGGTCAATCATGTGGGCTAGTCACGGAGTCGCTTCTCGAAGACTTGCTCAGCGCTCCGTCCATCTTGGGCGCATCTCTGTAGAAACTCCAACCTCCTTTGTTTTTCATCTCAATTGTCCTGTTTGCTAGCAAATGTTAGTACGTGCTACATCATGGCCATGCTGGTAAGGTTCATGATTTAATTACAGCGTATTATTTATATCACGCCTTTAAATAGTTCTACAGTACCATGCTATCGGACTCGGTTATAATAGCGTGGAAATTGCAAACCATGACACCCCGGGCTGTGGGAGCTCCAAAGCCGCTCGAAAACGCCGACTCATTATTTTCTTTCAACGGCCGACTTTCTCGTTCACGTTCGGTCGCGGTTGTGTGAACCTCCAACTCAACTCAAGGTTGGCGTTAATCACGCCGTAGCGTCTCGGTCTCGCGGGAAGCTCGCGGCGCCGATAAGCCGGCGGTGAGCGAAACGACGCTCCTCTGGAGCCCCGTCGTTTCTCCTCAGCCGGCTCAGGCGGACGAGTTAATGATCCTCCCGCGAGTCACGGGACGCAGCTTTAAAGTAAATCAGGTCGACGGTGAAGTCACGGCGGCCGCTTTCGGACGGGACCCGTCCATCTCCGTGACTGATGCGTGTTGCTTTTTAGTCTCTCCGTATTTCGGGCTGAAGGATAATTTCACAGCGGCTAATTCTGGTCAATGATGCCTCGTCTTTCCGTGACGTCTGGTGTAAAAGTCCGTGCTTCGCTGCTAGATCATCCTGTCTCCTGCTCTTTCCGCTTGGAAGGAACCTTAAGCTCGAATTGCTAAAGTGCTCATCCGGGTGTCGGCAAAGTAACGTTTCCGGAGGACGTCCGTAGTAATTACCGTCGAGATAAATCACAATTTTGATGGCGGCGTTCAGGTAAACATCTTCCTCGCTAAGAATTCGGTGTACCACAAACAACTGGCTGTTGTGACGCTGTTTACAAAAAGGTCGCTTGATCATGAAAATAGGTCACATGACCTTGACACGCATGCAAGCTGGTAGGATCTTAATAATGAAGCGGAGACTTTCCGCTCACGTACATTTCATTCTATTTGTGTTTTAAAACTTTTTTTGGTTTCAGCAGGTTAAGAGAGCAGCGAGGGCTTCCCGGGCCGGCGTTTGGAAGCGATGAACGTTACTCGGACTCGTCTCTACTGGTCATTTTGTAGATGCTGAAGACGGCGTCGTCTTTCACGTAAATCCAATCCAGTCGAGAGAGACCGGCTGTGCATCATCCAACACGCCGACCTGAAATTGTTAAACGCTTAAAAACTCATCAGTGCAGTGTTTATTTTATTGCGCTCGCGCATTATGAGCCCACGGACATTGAGCAGTAACCCTTTCGAGCCATCACTTCCCCTTCTTCGCTTCAGTCTGGGGCTTGCGGTTACTCAGTATTACATCAGGGTCGTGGGCAGGAGCTCATATAGATGGATGTCCTCAATTCTCCTCTTAACTCCTCCAATTCCCCAAGCGACTAAAGCCTGCGCTGTGGGAATCTTCAAAAGCGGTGGATTATTTGTGCAGGAGAGAAAGAAAAATTCTTTTTTTCTTTTTTTTTCCCCCCACCTCCCTAAGTCCATCCACCACTCGCCCGCGCTCTCTCTCTCGATTCAGCAGAGGGCCACGTCGGGTCGTACGGGTTCGAACGTGTTCGACAGGAAGGGGGAATGGAAAGCGCGTTTGACCTCCTTCGCTTAGACTTTAAGTGAGCAGTAACTCATTACATCGACCGTGTATTTGGATGGAATATCAAAACACCAGCTCCCTGCCAAAGCAGCTATTTAATCTGTGCTGCACTGTCGGGCGCGCTAGTGTCTTGTTCTGCCGCTCTACGCTCTGCATGAGAATAAGTGTCGAGGCGTAGCGGTAAGAAGAGGGGACAAAAGCGAAGGAAGGAACGAGAAGAAATGAGAAACGTAGCGCGCTTTCGCACGCGACTGTCAGACTGCGGATGAGTTGGTTTGAAAGAGGAAAGGGTCTCGTGCGCTGGTCAGAAATCCGGCGATGGACGGAAGTAAACAAGCGTGCGCAGAAATCACTAAGCCGAAGATATTTAAAGGCGTCCTGATCTGAATAGAATTACAGCACAGAGGAGTTTAATTCAATTCAAACTAACCGATGACCTTCAGTCCTCAGAATAAGGTTATTTCATGGCCCCTTGCCGCGTGTTCGTAAGCCGCTGTAATAGGGCGATGGTTCTCAGCGGGAAGGCTCTGACATTATTCCGCGTCTCTCCGTGAGGGGAAAGGTCACCGCTGAGTCGCACACCGATGCCGCACTCTGACCCCGGAGAATTTAGATTCAAATTCCAGCGTAGCCGTGTTTGTTCACCGGCTGCTCCGCTTAAGCAGCTCGTGCTCGTGAAGCGCGCGGGTGAATTCCTGCCAGAATTAGTCATCGTCCTCGTTCAAGGTCTGCAATATTTACGGTTCATCGGCGTTCTAAATCCATTCATTCGCAAGGCTGAAAGCGAAATGCAAACAAACAAGAATGTGCGTGTATGTTTTCTGCTTAGTCATCACTTACAGGTCAAAGTGGAACCGTTCCAGTGCTGCACTTTCTGACGCTCGGTATGTTTGTGCACGCTTGTATTAAGGAAATAAATAAGATGCTTGACTATATGCAGGTTACAGCATGTAAATGTAACTTGGAAAGTGTGGCGGTGGTGGGTTTCTTTTTTTTTTTTTTTTTTCTTTTTTCCCTCCCTTCCCAGAGCTCCAGGCTGATTTATTTATTTTTTTATTTTTTCAGCGCTTTGTGTCAGCTGTCTCGAAATAGATATGGGAATAAACCTTTTTTTTTGTTTGTTTGTTTGTTTGTTTCCTGCTAGAACACCATCACCTGTGTTTCGACTGTCTATTTTATATGTAAGACTAGAGCTGAAACAACTGCTTTCTAAAATTATTATTATTAATCACATCACGCCTCAACTATTTGCGTCAATTAGCTTCTAAGAAGTTGAATGATTGATTTATATTTCTTCACGCTAGTAGCGTCGGTCACCTGGGCTCTTCCCAGGAGCTGTCCGGCCGAGGTGAGCCGTAAAACCAGAATCCATTATAAAAAATCGCCATCATTCCCCAGCCTTCGGATTTTCTGCAGGTTTCCTGCTGATCAGCGGCATCACAGATCTCAGCCGTCCTCCCCTCCTCCCTCCCGATACCTCCCCCCCCCCTTCCTGTGTCTCTCCTGCTCGCCGTTCTCCTCGCCGCTCCTCTCTCTTGCTCCGAGCGCGCTCGCACTCGCGCTCGTGAATGAGTAATGGCCTGTTTATGAGCGATTCATCACGGCGTAGCCTGACTCGCGTCCGCGAGGCCCGCGACACGGCTAGGCCGATAGCGCACGTCTCCGCGATGAAGACGTGCCCGGTTAAAGCCGTCTGCCTCTTCACGTCTCCGTTCAGGTGTGATGGATGGACACGTACAAGGCTGTGGCAGAAGAGAAAGATGGTCCGGACGTTCCTGGGGAAATGGAGCTGGTTTGGAGGTCGGGACTGGAAGAGAGATCGCCTGGATGGCGTCAATACATCATGCCGCGCTGCCACTCTCGGGCGTTTTGCTTGATTGCTTATATTAGCTCCAGCGCTCACATTTGTTGGGGGGGGGGG
>JAQQZR010000015.1:17030125-17040790 GCA_030068235.1 Notoglanidium macrostoma | reverse complement strand
CTCTCTCACTCTCACTCTCTCACACACACACACACACTCTCTCTCTCTCTCTCTCTCTCACACACACACTCTCTCTCTTTCTCTCTCACTCTCACTCTCTCACACACACACACACTCTCTCTCTCTCTCTTTCACTCTCTCTCACACACACACACACACACACACACACACACACACTCTCTCTCTGTCTCTCTCACTCTCACTCTCTCACACACACACACACACACACACACACACTCTCTCTCTTTCTCTCTCACTCTCACTCTCTCTCACACACACACACACACACACACACTCTCTCTCTCTCTTTCTCTCTCACTCTCACTCTCTCACACACACACACACACACACACTCTCTCTCTTTCTCTCTCACTCTCTCACACACACACACACACACACTCTCTCACTCACTCTCTCTCTCTCTCTCTCTCTCTCTCGCTCTCACACTCTCTCTCTCTCACATCCACGCACACAGGAGTTGCACAACCTTTTACTTTCACTAAAGCACCAGGAATTTTTTTTAAAAAGTGGTCGCTTTACCATAAAGCAAGAACACTTATTCAGGACACGACCATTTCAGGCGGTTCGATCAGTGCGGGTGCTGCAGAATGCGTGGAAGCACACGCTCTATTTTTGAAAAATTATTTTGGAGGGTTTTTTTTTTTCACGGCTTTCAAACATCCACAAAGTTCTTCTTATAGCTCAATGACCGGCCTTGCTCGGACGTAGGAAGCTGCTTGGATCTCCAGCAGCATCTGGGAAGTTAATGACTAGGAAGTTCTTGGTAATGTCCAAAAACCAATCTGGGGTATTTTTTTTGTTTGTTTGTTTGTTTTGATATATATTTTTTTAAATGTCCAACAGAAATAACCGCGGCAGGAGTTGCTTCGGTAACAGGCCGAATAAACCAAACAGTCCTGCGACACTTCGGTACACGTCATACAAAGCGATACAACGCGACATCATCCCATTAAAGCCTATACATTTTTTTCCGTTCTATTAAAAACGGATCAAACCTTCTCCTAGTGTAGCCTTACACTTGACTATAGAACTGACGGTGTATATTTACTAATAAACAAAGCACATTTAGCCTGCCTTTTTTACCATCTGCCTCCCTGTTGTGTTTTTTTTACCGTCTCAATTAGTCAACATCCCCACAGCAGCGACTACTAAATGTATTATTCACCTTGTTGAATAATCTATGCAACAGTGCATTTCCCCAGTTAAGTCTTGCTATTAGAGTAGACACGCACACACCCCAAAAGCTGAGCATCGTCTTTGTTCCTGACACAAACATTACAGTGAAACGGACAGGCAGGACTGAGCAAGCGGGCGGACGTGACACCCGCGCTGTCTTGCTTTGCTAATGGCTCTTTGGAGCAGACTGGAGCTCCTCGCCGTGCCATCTCGCCCCGGCAATTCTTGCACTGTTCTTGCGTGAAGAAGAGTGTGCGTGTCTCACGGTGTCACACACTCGTTTTTCACTCTCGCAGTGCAGGCAGAGACAACTAATGACTCCCCCTAGCTCATGTCCAGATCCTAATCGACAACCCGGCCTATTTCTTAGTGCCGTCTTATTTTCCTCTCCATCCTCTTCGTTTTATCGCTTGTTGCGGCTCATCCTTCCGCTTGCGCGCACAGGAGGCCGGATTGTCGTCTCGCTCAGAAAAAGCATTGTTGGGAAATGTGTCGGTGATCTGCCTCTGGTTTCGTCGGGGCTCACGAGTGTTTCTGTTCCTCCGCAGAGCTGCCGTACGGCTGGGAGAAGATCGAGGACCCACAATATGGCACCTACTATGTGGAGTAAGTGATGCGCGTTACGCTGTCTCACCTTCTGATGTGATCAGGTTTGCGTGGGAATATGGTTCATTTGTGGGGTAAATATCCTCATAACGGCTTTACTGCAGAGTAACGCTTATTGTATTAGATCAAAATAGGATTAATTAAGTCTGCCTGAATTGCGCAAGACTGAGACGAGATAATACATAATCCGGGAAAAGAGCTAAGGCGAGACTTGTACCTTTGTACCACACGTGTGACCACACCTGGGGTGACCGAATCAGTAGCTCAGGACTAGTATATTTCCTGTCCATGTTGGGCTTTTTTAAATTTTGTTTGTAAGCATAGATGCCTAGCAGACAAGCAGGATGACGAACCAAAAAAAAGACTTTTATTTTTTCATCAAGCTTTTCTTTTTTTTCTTTTTTTACGTCAAGGATGCAAACACGATATGCTACCTGTTCGTTCTCCTTGGTTTGTATTAATGCACTTAACCAGCTAACTTGCTTGCCAGGTGTGACTACAATGTTCGTTAGCCTAGCCTGTTTGGTTTCTGGGCAACAAAAACATGATGCGAGATAAAGACATAATGTGCTTTGCAGCACGTTGGAGCTATTATTTATTCCATGCATGAACTAATAACTTTGTCATTCGTCCTTCTTGTTTAAGCTCTAATGGATACAGTTCGGTATGCTGTAGATAGCATATATTTATCCTAACTCACCAGATGGCAGCTTGGCAGATAGGCAGATAATTAACAGTGTAAAAAAAAAGACAGATTCCCATCTCAGCTTTACAGTATTTTTTTTTTCTTTCTTTCTAAATTTCTTTGTTTCATCCGAACTGAAATTTCACAGCACGCCCTATATGACCTATATGACTGTCGGGTCCTCCTGTATTAAAGTTATGTAGGACTAAGCGATTACATTTAATAATAACAACTCAATAAAAACTCACTGGAAGCAGCTGAAGGTAAACTTTTATCGTTCATGATGTTTCTGAGTTTTATAATCGTATGTGATCGGGTATGTATCATATCATCCATCCATGTTTGTAGGGTAAATAAGGAGGCAGCAGTATGAAGTTTGCCACAATGGTGTCTGCCATACAGGCACAAGAGAAGAGAACTGAGCCAGTTTTATACAGCAAGGTCAATGTGACTGTTTTGTTCTAGTTTTTCGATTGGGGGGGAGAGAAAAAAAACGCCTGTTGTATAAAAATTCATCCAGATCCCTGTTCACACCTGGCATTAACATGCATCCTGGTGATGGGATCGCAAGTGGACAGCCGAGACGCAAAGTCGTTAACACCTGACACTATGAACGCATCTTCAGCGAGCACAGCGATCAGCTTTCATACACCGTTTCGGCTGGAGAAAGGCTGTCACGCACATTTATCCTCACATTTCCGCAGTCTTCTGCTGCATTTAGTTTCAGGCGCAAATGTGTCCAGCGAGTCATTTACCTTCACGAATCACGTGGGCTGCAAACAAAGCATACAAACGAATGAGGCCCTGTTTACACTTGGTTTTAAAATGCGTCTTGGGCGATCGGATTACGAGTGGGCAGCCGAGACACGTCGCCGTTTACACCGGCGTCTATCATGGGTCTCCAAGCTGTCCAGCTGACCATTTGTGTTCAGATTTCGCTACTGCATACGTCACTTTGGAAGGTCAAAGTGCCGTGTGCAGTTATTACCTCACTGTCTGTCTCCAGACAAGTTATCAAGTTATTCGGTGATCTGATCACCGAAGATGCGTTTTAAAACCAGGAGTAAGCAGGGTCTGAGAGATGAGTCGACAAGCGAAACTATGAAAAGCGGTTGCTTTTGTCTTTATCCATTAGCCTAGTTGTAGAGCGCGCTACTGTTCAGTGTGGATTCCAAACAGTTTTGTGACGATGACACGGTAGATTAGTTGGTGGTTCATTGCTGTCCAAGACGTATCCATGTTCGTGCTACAAATGTGAACAGGAGGCGCTACAAAACCTCTGCTGACCACTTGTGATCCAATAACCCAGGACACACACATTAGTGCCAGGTGTGAGCAGGGCCTAAACCAGAAACGGTGAAATGAGGTCACATCACTCACTCGCTCTCTCTCGCTTCGTTTGTCTTTTCTCAGTCTTAAATAAGGAGGAGAGATGAGGATGAGGATGAGGGTGACTCATACGCCATGCAACAAGGGCTCAGAAAGCTCTCTAACCCACACACACACACACACGCACACACGCGTGCGCACGCACGCACAAATATGCTGCTGGCTCAGTTCAGCATGCAGCCTGAGTTGGTATGTGGTTTGTGTCGATGTGCAGAGCAGTCACGACCTGACTTAAGACAAACCTACGTCACACCGATCAACTGATTGTTCTGCTAAGCAATGTGGAGGAGTTAGGACTTTTTTTTTTTTTTTTTTGTTCAGCTAAATGAGCTTGTTGTATCATAATCAAATGTATAATATTTGTGACATAAAATCTGTCATTTATTTAGCCACTTTAATAGGAACACGTGTACACCTGCCCATGCAGTTAAACCAATCATGTATCAGCCGTTTAAGGCATAAAGTCATGTAGATACAGATAGGTTAACACCATTTGACGTTCACATCGAATATCGGAATGGGTGGGGGGAAATGTGATCAGTGACTTTGTTGGCTGGTTTGAGTATTTCAGAAATCTACTGGGATTTTCGCACACAATAATCTCGTGTTTACACGGCAAGGTGCAAAAAACAAAAAGCATCCGGTGAACAGCAGTTCTGAGGGTCGGGAGTGATGGGACAGGTCAGAGGAGAATGGCCAGACCGGTTTCAACTGACAGTATCTCAGCTAGCCATTCTTTACAACCGTGGAGAAGGAAAGCATCTCAGAAAGCACAATATGATGAACCTTGCAGGAGAAAGACCACATCAGGTTCCACACATATATTAGGTTATATAAGTGTAGATGCAGGCAAAGTGTTTTTGTTTTGAAAAAGTGGAATTGAGAAGTGAAATATTGTCTCACCAGATTTAAAATTGCTACATGTAGGTGAGACATGAGATACCAGGTCCAGTACAGGAAAAGCTTGTAGAACCATAAGGTAGTAGAAAATGAAAATTGTTTTAGCAGGGTGAAACTTAAAGCAGCCACAATAAAACAGTAAAAAAAATAAAATAAAATTACCAAACCGAAAAGTAGTTGTGGTGCACAGAAACTTAGTATTGAAATAAATTGACAAGAGAAACCTGTACCTGCACTCTGTAGTTTAGGGAGATTAGCATTGTTTTCTTGTTAGCTGGTTCTGTAAAGCATGAATTGCCACTTTGTTGTGATGGATTACTTCTCTTTAAAATGTTCAAGATGTGTACTGTTTGCCTGCAGCCACATCAATCAGAAGACACAGTTCGAAAACCCTGTAATGGAAGCCAAGAAGAAACACACCCAGGAGGCACCCGCGGCGAGCCAGCCAGGAGTTACGCCCTCAGGTAACAACCAGACTGACACCACTTTGATCTTCTTACCTTTCCATAAGCAGCGTTTGTTCACGGGTTGTATATGTTCATTTAGTCATTTACTCCACTACAGCTGTGTATACTCGGCGCTCCATCACCAAACACGCTACAGCAGCATGCACTGTGTTCAGAAGAAATGAAACTCCAACACACTGCGGTGTCAAAGTAGAGTGTGTCAATTACGGAAGTGCCAAAAGCACAAGTGTTTCACAGGCACCCAATTATTTTTTTTCAGCGTGTACAAATGAACGACTTGGATGGCGTCATGAGTTCTATCAAACCTCGGTGCCTTTAACTAGCAGAGACGGGATTTTCGATTCCGGCTCTACCCGTCATCGGCATTTAATTCAAAGTACCGAGTGCTGCCAAGCTTTTTGAGATTCTTATTTTGATGGGTGCCAGGTGAGGTTTGAACCGGTCCCATCTATCTAAAAGCCTTGCCTCACTAAGCTTCTCCCACCCAGGAAGCTCTTTTTCTGGATCCTCAAAGCCCATGGTGTTATTTCACTGCTGAAATTCGAGAGGGCAGAAGACTAATGCAAGCGCAGGAATCTGTCAGTCCTCGTAAAGAATTCTTTTACTCTGATGCAAAAAAACCTCCAAAAGCTTCATCAAATGTATCCTGCTCACTGATGGATTTGTTCCGCTCCTGCTGAAAACTCTAAACACACAATTTATATTCATATCTGCTTTTATCTTGAGTGAACACTTCTTTTTATTCTTCTTGCTAGGCAAATCAGAGATTGAACAATTCATTCGCCTCTGTCATATCCTATATCATAACCGAGGACGCCTGCATGGTGTGTGGATGCACTTTATACAAGCTTTGGGTGACGCCATTATCAAGATCTACAATTTTGGATACATCTTGAAATATTAGACAGTAACTCCGTGTCTCACAGTGTAGAGATAACCGCTGTGGTGGTGGTTCTTTGTTGCCGTGCTTCTGGCAGCCATGGAAGCCTTTTGTTTTAAGATACCTTTTTAAAGTTTTATTTAAATAAAATACATCACTAATCTTTGTTTTAATTAATTGAAAAAACAAACATTTCTGTACTTCACTTATACCTCCTAGGGGTATCATGTTACTTGGAACATACAGTATCTCTGTGTTACATGATCTGTTTAATGATATTTATATGTGAAACAGTCCAAAACAGTAGTGTTATTAAATACTTTAAAATTTTAATGATTCAGTATGAGATTTTAATTACTAATAATTATTTTTATTTTAATTATTTCAATCGAAGTTTGTAATTTATATTTAAAAAAAAAAAAAACTGACATTACCCATTATCAGAAAAGTGTATTATACCGTGATGTAATTCATACATAAAGATCTTAATTTAAAATTATTAGATAAGATGTTTAATTTGCAAATCTTGGCAAATGTGTCTGTCTGTATCAGCCACCCCACTTTTTACACTTTGCAGAATGTGGGAAGTAAATTTAGACTCTGCAATTTAGGGTATTTTATTAAAAAAAGAACAATCAGGCACTCAAGCTTATTCAAGTATGTAATTAAAGCACATTATGCTCAAGTATGCAAGCACATTTTATGTTATGAAACACTTGATGTTGCTGCTAAAGTGTTACCTGGGTTCGTATGTGCTTGGTTTCTCACTCTTGTTTTTGCAGAATTGATTTTGAATTACACAACCCTCCTCCGTGCTCCTCCGTGTTCCCCGCTCTACCACCCGCAGCAGGTGTGTGACGGCTGCAGCCTCCTTGCTATGCAATGCGCCGTCCTTCGGGCGAGCGACATTAACACTTGCTGATGCTTAGCTAGCGGTCCGATCGTTATTATAGCCGACCGCTGCTGACCTCGAGCTCCAGAGACCGCCTGGAGCTAATGTCATTCAGGACACGCGCACACACTTACGCAGAACAGAGGCTGAAACGGCGAGAAGTGGAGAAAGTGCTCTTTCAAAGCACAACGTCTACCTGTCAGCTTGAAAATTGAATCAGCCAAGTTAACTAGATCAAATAAATGATCAAATCCATTTAGCATGAGATTTCCCTTTATTCCTTTTTTCCCCCAGTTTTTAGTCCAGTCTAGGTTGTAATTCCTATATACAGTCAGTCCTTAAGTATTTGGACAATGAGACATTTTTTTTGTAATGTTGCCTCTGTGCAATGCAGCCTCAACTCTGGAAAAATCTCCTTTTCCCAAATATATATTTGATCCCAGGCTGCTATAGTGTAACTCTCAGCCCTTCAGATCCTGAAGAATATTTAGTTTTTTTGGGGTTTTTTTTGTCCCTCAACATACCAGGTCCAACTACTGTAATTAAATGGCCCGTTCTTTGGCTGTGTTAGTTCAGTGTTTTCCAAACTGCTCCTCAGGCCTTGCCAGCTCATCCACATATTTGCTTTGTCCATGTTTCTAACACACCTGAACTAGGTATTGACCGTTCTTGATGGCTCGGTAACAGGTATGTTAGGAGCTGGAGAGGAAGGATTGACAGTCTGGCATTAGCATCGCTTCCGTGCAAGGATCGTCTATCCGATTAAATCCATATCGCAGATTCAGAGTTAACTATTTACCTCGACCTTAAATCATTGTGTTGAAAATCTCAACTTACGTTCTTGTACACAATTCATGCTCACATTCCAACATTTAATATTTCTACATACGTGAATAGAGTAATTTAATCTGAAACTTTGGAAAAACGTGGTTATTAAAAAGAAAGCAAGAATTCTATCTCCCATAATTGTGCTTAAAAATATTGTATGGATGACCATCACATCCACCAATCAATCGACCAAACCATCCATCCATTCAACTAATCTGTCTATCAATCCATCTAAACCAGGGGTGGGGAACCTGAGCCATGGAGGGCCGGTGTGGGTGCAGGTTTTTGGGATGACCTTTCTATCAGCAATTAAAAAAGATGGATCGAACAGCTTGATCATTGGCTGATTGAGAGGTCATCCCAAAAACCTGCACCCACACCGGCCCTCCATGGCACGGGTTCCCCACCCCTGATCTAAACCACCTACCGATCCATCCAAGCCAGCCAACCATCCATCCAATCTATCCCACCCACCCATCCATGCAACCAGACTACCAATCCATACATTCAACCTAACCAAACCACCTACCTGTCCAGCCCATACAACCATCCAAGCCATCTATCCATCCCACCCATCCAGTCAACCCATTTACCCATCCATTCATTCATCCATCCAGCCCATTCTTACAATTAGCCCATCCATCCATTAATCCATCCATCGAGAATTATAATGCACATGAATTTCTTTATATATTTATGTGCAACAAAAACTTTATTTCCATTCAAGACTTTTTTTTTTAGTCAAGCATGAACTTTAACACAAATACACATTGCAGAATGTATGCAAAGAAGAAGTCAAACGTTTGCATTACGTTTCCATTTAAGAGCGCATTACTGGATTACTGACTTAAAGTCGGTTCACTCCGTTCCGATGTAACTCTGCTGGATTGTAACAGATTATCAGGCCGCATATAAACCTAGCTACTATTCCCAGGCTTTGAAAACAGCAGTATAACTTTTAATCACCATGTTTGCTGCACCGCTGCGGTCACAGAAAAGTCTCACTATACTCTCACATATAGGCTTTGCTGTTTTGATTTGTGCTGTTATGACAAGGCGCCTCATATTTGACCTTCCCAGTACACACACACACACACACACACACACACACACACACACACACACACACAGATGCTGGTTTCACACTGGCACCTTTAATTACACACTGACATTTTATAATCAGCTCGCCTTGAGACAGACACACTCATTCTCATTGTGATGAGTTAATCAAGTTGATGTAAGCATCATTCTGCCCCCTCTCTTCGCTGTGACGTACACACATGCACGTGCGCGCGCACGCACACACGCTCACACACACACACACACACACACACACACACACACACACACAGAGACCCAGACTCCACATGCTTAAGAGTTACTCAAATATTTGATTGCATTTAAGTATTAATTACCCTTTAATATACTGCTGCAGAACATTAGCACTGCATATCCTATTAGGTATAATGCATGTACATTATGTAATACTTAGATAAATACAGAACATTAAAAATAATGCACTTATCGATGGCTAATTTGTACATTAAAATATAACATATGCCAAAAATGACACGTATGCAGTTGAATGTTTTCCTGCTTTCAAATGACACGTGAGTCATTCTGGCAAAAGGTTTAGGAAATACCTTGTCAAGCTCGTTATCTGTCGGCTATTCATGATCCTGCGCTTCACAGCTCATCCACAGTTATGCACTTAGCAGCGTGGTCAAAATGTCGACCCTTGTTGAAGGTCACCTCTAGTGGCGCGTGCCCGTTTTGCATTTTCCTTCATTTCTCACTCTGACAGATGCCGACTTGGTTCAGCGTGAGTTCGTCACCGCTGTGCACGCATGTGTGTGTGAGCGTGCACACGCAATTTCACCGTTCGTCCATTACGAGAGACAAAAACGAGCAGTCGTTCGCACAAGAAATGGAACGTACGCTCTACAAACCATGAACACTACCAAATGCTTATCTGTAATGATTAACGTCGCGTATTGTTTTCCGCTGAACGCTTTCCCCGGGACCGTTTGGAGAACAGATGAGTTTTGGCGCTCAGCATGTTGATGTAGAGACGACTTCATTTCACACTCCGACTGGCTATCAGCCAAACCCGCTGACCGGCACGCTGGTATTAAATTATGACGATGCACATGATGTTCAGCCGCCCATTACTTGCTGTGATGCCATTTTCTAATACAGCCGACATCATTCCATCCATGAACGTCAGTCCAGACGACGAGCGAAAGATAACTCGGATGATGGGCCTGATGAGACCGAAAGACCCCCGACAATCAAGCTTCGAAGGATAACCCTAAGTACAAATCATAGACTTAAAAATGATGTGGGGCAAACTATTAGATCTGCACAAACCAGAAGTATTGGCACCCTTCATAAAAAGTATAACATTCAATATTTTGAGCGCGAGAAAGAAATCTGACAAACGTATGCCAAAAAGCTTGCGATATGATGCACTAATACTGCAGACATGACATTATGTGGTTATCAAAGCATCGGCTTATAATATTAAATGCCACACAACAATAAACTACTATAGGTTTCAATTTTATAGATGGCTTTTAAAGTAGAATTATTGTAGGACATTCTTATTCTGATTTTATTATAATTTTTAAGCTAATGGGCTACTTATTTAATGGTATTAATGACTAGCTGAGAATTCGGACATTTCCATCTATACATTATCTATAGCGCTTTATCCGTCTGGTTCGCGGGGAAGCTGGAGCCAATCCCTGGGCAGGTCGCCAGTCCACCACAGGGCCGACACAGACAAACAGCCACACACGCTCGCATTCACACCTATGGG
>JAQQZR010000015.1:17007448-17020912 GCA_030068235.1 Notoglanidium macrostoma | reverse complement strand
TATATATATATATTCTGCGTTTAAATGTACACCTAGGCGTTTTTTATTATTATTCTTCATTTTGATGTTTTCTTAATAGATTGTCATTACAGGCTTGTTGAGTTCTGAATCGTTGACCCTGTCAGGAATGCAACAGCGAAGCCGTCTGTTTAAGGCATGTCCAGCTCTCCTTGCTTCCTCTCTCGTAGTGGAGAGAAGTCACAGCTCTTTGCGTCAGTGCTCGCGAGGTCGGAGAGAGCAGATATGTCCGAGACGTCACCGAAATACGTTTATACGACAGCACTGTTATCTCATTTGTTCCTGCAATGCAAATCACCCACTCGTCCCGATAGTAACATCTTGCTCCCGGGAAATGTTTATGATCTAGGTCATCTGAGCTAATTCATAATCTGAGTTGAATAATGGACAGATAGAGAAAGCTGTTATTTCATGTAGATATGGTGACGTTTACGGACGGGGTGGGTCCTACTGCCATGGCGACATCTTCGGGTTGTTTTTACGGGTTTCTGAGTAACGTTAAACTGTCTTTGTTATAAATCTGTTTTGCATGATTCATTTCCAGAGAGAATGGAAACGTAACGCCGGCGAGGAAAAGGAGTCCAAGGAGTGTTTATAGCTACTTGACGATGCACATTAAATGTAGCTATAATCGGATAAAAAGTACAATGACGTTTTTAAGGAGGGAAAAATTGTCAGAAACTCGCTGTGGTATAAATCGGTCATGAGTGGTGACTTTCGAGGTAATGACGCCAACCCAAGCGTCGAATGATTTCCTTTAAGAGCACACCTTGTCCTGTTATACAGTATCTATTCCTTACGTATGCTTCCCAAGTAGAAGCAGGTTTTCGTGTAAGAGTGACCGTTCAGGTCTCGCTCCTCGGCCCTGTTTTCTTCCTTTCTTTCCTTTTTTTTTTTTTTTAATGCATCAAATTGACTTAAATCGCTCCTTCATAAACACCGCCATCACTGATGACGGAAGCTTGTGACAGCAGTCATTTTTTTTCTTCAACGACTTTTCCGTCCACCAACAATGGAGCTGGGAGACATCCACACCCACTCGGTGCAGACTTTCCGGTCTCGGTGCTGGAAAAACACGCTCCAGCGAAGTGTGTTCCAGATTCTGTTTGTATTTGACACACACTCAAAGTCACAAACTAACAATAACTCGTGCGGGTAGGCTTGGCTTTAAAGCTCCCGTATTGTATTTCGAAGCCTTTTTTTTTTATTATTATTCCTGAGTGTTAAACACCTCGCTATTCTTTGTATATGTTAGTCTTGTTATTGGCTCTCCAGCTCACAGCCCAGTCTCACTGAGCCGGGTGTTAATATTCATAAAGCAGCTATTCATTCGCCTGCTTGGCAAAATGGGGAAGTATTTTACGCATCAATTCAAGAGGATATATTTCAGAACCTGTTTCAGACCTGAACAGGAAAATGCTGATTCACCGTTTTAACGTCACGAAAATATGTGCAAGATCGGTCACGTGCAGTTCGCCATGTTTTCTTTCGGAGAGGAATGAAGCAGTTTGGAGTGCAGCAGAAGCGAACATGAACTTCTGCGTTTGAGTGAACAGATGAAGCAACGCGTTCGCAGCAGGACCAGAACATTTCTCCAGGCTCATCTCACTCGTCATGTCGGGAATCACGGCTCTCTTCAGCGGGTCTGATTTGGCTCAACGCCGCAATAAGAGTCGACGCCTATTTGGCTCTCAAATGACAAGCCGGGAGGAAAGCGCTGTCCGCCCTCTTCCGAATCCATGAGCTCGTAGGCTGCTGATCGGTTACATCGTGACACACATGGAAGAGAGCGTACTCCATCCCTGGAACACAGGGAGAACGGCCAGTTTTGCGCTCTACACTCCCATCCACATGACCGTAGCGTCGCTGGGATCGGAACCTCGTGGTGATCTCGCGATCCTTCCTGTCACACTAGTTCATACACACAGCTAAGATTCAATCCAGGATGTATTCCCACCTCACACCCAGCGTTCCCGGGATAGATAGTTCTCCCGCCCCCCAGCGACACTGATCAGGATCAAGCTTAATTAATTCAATAATAAATGTTCATCTGAACACTTCAGCTGTAGTGCAGGAGCCTGCTATGGTTTGGCGCGCGCACACTGTTCTGCATGTTGATTCCAGCCAGGGACCAATCACAGCCAGGTATTCAAAGGAATCTCTCCCATGACCTAGATAAAGAGATTTTGAACAGAGTGTAAAACTAGAGCGAGCGTGTACAGATTTGACTCTTTCTCCTGTTTCATATTTCCGCAGTTGCTTACAGTGCGTTTTGTTTGCAAAAAAAAGAGACGAAACAAAAGAGCTCATTCAAAGTGATTTTAACCTTTAAAACGTCAGCGTCGTGAGGATGTCTTTAAAATGTAGAATTAATTTATATCTGCTCGTCTTTAGATTTATATCGAGTCGAATGAATAAAGGAATAATTAACACGCTATTTTCTCTCTACCAGGGGACGTCATCGTGGACATCAACGGCACATGCGTGCTAGGCAAAACCCACGCTGACGTGGTGCAGATGTTCCAGTCAGTCGCCGTGAACCAGTACGTAGACATGGTGCTGTGCCGAGGCTACCCGCTTCCCGAGGAAGGCGGAGACGAGGGCGCCGGAGAAGCCGCAGCCACGCCTCCTGCCGATCGGCTCCCGCTCGTACAGGACGTGGACGCCGCCGAGCTCACGCTGCTGCAGCCGGAGCTGGTGAGCGTGACGTTGGCCAAGGGGCCGAGCGGGTTCGGGTTCGCCATCGCCGACTGCCCTCTGGGCCAGAAGGTGAAGATGATCCTGGACGCCCAGTGGTGCCGCGGCCTGCTCAAAGGCGACGTGATTAAAGAGATCAACCGGAAGAACGTGCAGACGCTCAGCCACACGCAGGTAGTGGACATCCTGAAAGAGCTGCCCGTCGGCTCCGAGGTCAACGTGCTCGTGCTCAGAGGAGGTAAACGTTTCCACCAGAACGTGTCTACAGTGCGGCGTCAGCGTTCGAGGCGCACAGCGCGTGTTAAAATTAGCACAGTGAAAAGAAATAATCGTATGCATGAATTCTCAACGCTGATTGGTCAGAAGGGGCTGATTGAATTTTCTCGAACAGCAGCTCCGACGCACTTATGTCTAATACATTATTGTTTCTATAGTAACAGCTCATCCGCAGGCACAAGACTAATGATAAACAGATGAAAGCGCTTCTATTGTTTTGCTGATGTTCCACAACATTAAGTTAAGTGCAGCTATGAATGGTTAAGAAGTACAACAATTCTTAATAATCGGGGAAAAACCGTAATCGCACGCAGGGTGCTGTAGTATAGGATAGTAATACTAGGAAATAATACAATAATGACAGTAACTCAGCTTTGTGTTCACCCTGACGCTCATTATTTTACTACGAAAGCACAAGCCCAAGGCTTTTATTCCTTACAAGGCATCAATAAGGGCTTTCCATCCACATGGTTGGGGTTTTGTTTTGTTTTTTTTTGTTTTTTTCTTCTTCAATTTCTAAAATTCCACCTAGTGCATTTCGAACACTAAATAAAAACTCCATTAATTCATACAGAGTATGCCAAAAATCCAACGCGCTCAGCTGAGGAAGCGTATAGAGAACGAGACCATGCAGAGCAGACGATGATGCTGTTCTGGTCTAGCTCCACGTGTTTGGCCGACACGTTGCTGATCACGTGATGCCGTAATGCTCTCCACGGACTCTTCCCCCAAACCCCTCGCACGTCACGTTTGCAAATCGCTCCGTGATAGACTGTTAAGTAGCTAGCGAAAGAAGACGGCAGCACTGCATGTTTGTGCCTGAGCAAGAAAAAGTGCTGATTGCAACACATACAGAGGTGAGAAGTAACACGAGCGGTAGGAGGGACTGATGTGTGGAAAGAGTGTGTGTGTGTGTGTGTGTGAGACGGAGGAGTGTGCGAGCATTAAGCGAGAAGAACTATGCGTTCCTGTTCGAGATCAGAGGTAGAAACTCTGCTCCGTAGCATCATTTATTGCCTGTAGGAGCTTAACTGCACTCCGGCCCACTTTACAGCCAGTTACCGGGGCAATAGCGTAATTATTTTAATGATGATAGTAATAGCGACATGGATGATAAACACTCCAAGTTGCATCTAGTCCATCCTCGTCCTTAATTACGCTCAAAATAGGCGCAGCAGGTTTAATGGCCGGTCTTAGAGGAGCACTCTGTAATTTTGATAGCTCGCCACTGCGCGTGAGGTGAATGTTAATTGGAATGAAAAGGTTGACAATTGCCTCCCACTTCCATCCAGTCAACCTCTCTGTGCGCCTTGACTTGTGCATGGAATGTATCCGTTTTATCCCGTTAGTGTGAACGAGTTGTTCAGATGTAGTGCAGGATGTAATCGGTCTATATCGGCGGTGTCCAGCTACATAAAATTCCTTGCTTATCGATTTATCAAGGATGAGGAACGCGAATGGTGAAAACCGTAAGCGATACGCTTATGGCAGGGGTGATGAAGATACAGCGCACAGGCCAGGATTCTTTGCAAGTTTGTGAACACTCACTTCTTGCCCACGAGCCGCCTTTAGCTACATCACTTGCATAAATGCATGTCAAGCCACAACAGTGGATCTTCTAGAGAAGTTGCGATGGTTCATGAGTCACTGAATTCGGGCAAGTTTATTGGTTCTGCTGCATAGCAGATGATGTTTGTTGTTGTTGTTGTTTTTTTTTACCACAGTAGATGTTGTGATCGGAACACCAGGTTGCGAGGCTAGGCTCTTCACTGAAGTGCTCTTAAATCGGAGAGAAAAGATTAGCAGGGAGCAGAGTAGTGGTTGAGTTTGAGCTTCGGGGATTTGGGTTTACGAAAAGCCACAGTTGGAGAAACCGTGTTCAGGGTTTTAAGGATCTCGTGTAATTTCCGGTCCTTCCTTATTACGCACTGCAAGAGATTCTTCAAATATGAACTTGTGTGTTTTCGAGTTACGAAGCCCGCTGTTCGGGAAGATCGCGCTAGAACTCATTTTGGCAACGGGAACCTGTAGAAAAACCCTGGACAAAAAATAAATAAATAAACATCGTATTCCGTTCGAGCAGCCAGAGGAATACCTTCCTTCAAGAAGCAGCAATTCTGATCAGAAAGGAGGTAGTTTTTCCACTCGGAAAGATCTACCGTCCGTAAATTATCTATACCGCCGATCCTTCAGGGTCATGGAGAAGCTGGAGCCAATCCCAGCTGACTTCAGGTGAGACGCTGAGCACAGGGCTTCACACAGGGATCGGAAAGATGTGTGGCGTGTCGTTTAAATAAATGCGGGATATTTGAATGACGCAATCCCTTTCAGTTTCCAGAACTTGGTTGTTGCCGTCGACTCAATACGAGGTCACCGAGTTTGAACACAAAACGGACAGATGGCAATATTGTACTGTAAATATTTGCCCTGTAGGGGTGAAGAATACACTCGAATACATGATCAATTTATAGTTGCTTTAATGAAACAAGTTAACACTTGCGTTCTATCTCGGCTACATCAGTCGTTACCTCACCGGCCCCCCCTTGAAGTCAATAACGTTAATTAAAAACCAATTAACGTCATATTCCCAAAACCGCAAAGTGCAAACTCGTCGGCGCTGAAGATTTCCAAAACGTGACACTGGAGACTCTTGGCATAAATGTTAAACAAACATCGCTCCCGTGTAAAACTCCCCACCGCCTTCGGGAATTCGACAGCACTGCGGTATAATTATTCTATTAATTATACTTAATATTTATTATAAGGAGAGTCCTATTGTAAGCATACAGTATAATCGGAATAGCGTAAACACGAGTAGCGCTGTAGCACATCGACTAGCGATTAGCATGAAAAATAAACGCGCACAAGGACACAGTACACAAACTGTAGGAGTCTTTATTTGATTACATAATCGTTTAAATCTTACGCAATAACTTCTAACAGCCATTTTAGGTTTCATTCTTAATATTTATTATTGCATTATAATACACCGCAACGTTTCCTTGAACTGGCTGATGTTCTGCTGTGGACAGTAACTTGAGTTGTAGCATTTGAGACGGAGAGTGAATGTTTATGTGAGCATGATTAATTGTTCGAGCGCTTGGCTGGAGTGGGCAAGTCACCTGACTCGCTGTTGACCCCGGTGTTTACATATTCAATTATTTAACCACAATAATGTGTCTGGCTTCTTTGTGTAACCTGATCTTTCTCTCTCGCGCACGCGCGCGCGCACACACACACACACACACACACACACACACACACACCTCTCAGAGTTCAATAGCTTATGAATCATGTCATTCCTCCTTCAGTGTTTCTCTTCAGCATCATGACGGTTACACACACTGTGGAGTGTACTGCCACTTAGTGGTCCCTCAGCTCGTTGTTCCTAATGACGCACTGAATAGATCGTGTGTGTGTGTGTGTGTGTGTATATATGGGATATTTACAGTGGGTTCAGAAAGTGTTCACATCTTGCAAAAACTAGTTGTATAATTGTGTTCTAGATTAAATGAAAACCGGATTAAATTGTCTTTATTGGCCATTGATCTGTTACACAAAGTAATCCATAATGACAAAGGCAAACCATGTTTTTATAACTATTATACATAAAAATGATACCTAAAATCTCTCCTTTAGAGCTATAATGACAGCCTCGGCTAAGGAGCTCAGGTGCAGCGTGTTTGCGTTGATGAGCTTGAGCTTTTCCTAGAACTTTGGCTGGAGTCCAACTGTGGCTAATTCAATTGATTTGCACATGATTTTAGAAAGGCGCACACCTGAGTGAGGACGGTCTCTCAGTTCACACCGGATTGCTGACCAAACCAAAAGCTTTGAATGCTCTCGTGAGCAAAGTGGGCTCCGTCATTGCGTCATTGAAGACGTTTAGACCCACCAGGAGTCTTGCTGGAGCAGATCATCCAGCCAAACTCAAAAACTGGGCTGCAAGGACCTTCATCACGGAGGTGACCCAGAACCCAGTGGCCATTCTAACAGATCTTCAGAAGGTCACAGTAGAGATAGGAGAACCTGCTGGAAGGACAACCGTCTCGGAGATATTCCATCAGGCAGGCCTTTATGGTAGCATGGCAAGGTACTTAAAAGCGCATGAAGAAAGACAAAAACTGTTTTTGGTTTGAACTCCAAGTTTCCATCTTGCAACCATCCCTGTGGCGAAGCATGGTGCAGCATCAAGCTGTGGAGGTGCCTCTCGGCAGCAGCGGCGGGGAGGCTGGGCAGAACTGAGGGAAGGATAAATGCAACCAAACAAGAGATTTTCTTGTAGAAGCTGCTCCAGAGTGCACATGACCTCAGAATGGGGCGAAGGTTCACCTTTCAGCACGACAACGAGCCAAAGCATACAACCAAGACGATCTGAATGTCCTTGAGTGGCCGAGCCAAAGCCCAGACTGGAGCGCCATAGAACCTTCCAGTCTAACAGCGCTTGAGAGGAACCGCGGGACAATCCAGGTGTGCAAGAAACCCTGACTTGTTCGAGAAGACAGCTGCTGAAAAAGATTTCTCTACAAAGTACTGAACAGTAGACTTGATAGCCAGAAGTTTAATTTAATTCACTTTAAAAATAAATCTGAATGAGCAAAAACTGAAGGGGTGTGAATACTTCCCAAGCCCATTGTGAATATAACTTCATTATAACTACTTGTACAGCATAACAGGCTTCTTGTGCATGTCTGGGATCCTGTTAGACCTCTCGTTATTGGTGTCGGTTCTTCCGAGTGCACTTGGCTTATGAAATAAATGCTCTTTTGTGCCCTAATTCCCAAGCTTTTAATCTTTTTTTAGTCATTGCCCCGCTAGTCCTCTGTTTCCCCCCCCCACCCAACTTGTTCTGTTCCTCCATTCTCATTTTCTTCCTCTCACTCGCCTGATCTTTTCTCCCGCAGGTCAGACGTCTCCTGTGAAGTCTCTGAAGCCTGTAAGTTCATCTAACCACTTTTAATCACCGAATTGTTGGGAATGAACACACACACACACGCTTCAGGGTTTGGAGTTTAATGATATCAGGCTGCGCTGCGCTTAATGATGACGCGTGTGCTGAATAATGAATCGGCTGTGCCGTAGCTGGGCTAAGGCTCAACGCAGTGCTGCATTATTCACGAACTCCTAATTCCCAAGGCTTTATTCCTGGAACGTTATCGATGCAGGTTTGAGTCTAGCTTGTTCTGTAGTGTGGTAAAATTTCTGAATCTAAGGCACAAGCTTTCACTCACGTTACTGAAGCGGCTGTATGTAAAATCCTGATAACATTATTACGCAAAAGCCTCTGTGAGGAATATATTAATAGTTGGCGAGGCCTTCCTGAGACGCTGGAGCTTAAGAACTGTGTTTGTGTGTTAGTGTGCCACAGCCGTGCCAGTGCCAGTGACCCAGAAGCACGACGCAACCGCCAACACGGTCGGCACGGACAGTCCGAGTCCCGTTGAGCCGCTCCCCCAGACTCTTCCTTCGGCTCTTCCCCAGTCGCTCCCTCAAGCTCCTCCCCACTCGCTGCCCTTCCCTCCCAACATTGTCCGCTCCAACTCGCCCAAACTGGACCCATCCGAACTCTACCTCAAATCCAAAGCCATCGTTGAGAGCAAGCGTGAGTAACGTTTGCATCTAACACACCCACTCATGCCAATCACAGCCCTGAGCCAGTGCATAGTATAGCAGCTGGTACAGTATGGTACTATAATGACACAATCGTATGTGAGTTATTAATCATGTGGTATAATATAGTAGTCATTCTTTCATGTGTTCAGTATAGTATAACGATGGGTAGTGTAGCGTGATTGGATAATTACGTTATTGTGCAGGCGTACAGGTGTTCATGACGTTTGACAGAGTGTATAAAGAATTAATTCTCATTTAAACCACAGGCACCATGTCCAGGATAAATCAGTTGCTGACGATGAATAAACAAATCAGTCAATCAAGACTTAACACTGTCCATTCGTCCCTGCAGCTGCCAACACCAAGGAACTGGACGTGTTTATTAAAAGGAACCAGGAGTCTGGCTTTGGCTTCAGAGTGTTGGGCGGGGAAGGAACAGATCAGCCGGTGAGTGCTGTAGACTCTTTAGAAATTTTTTGATAGTAAATATTAGAAACTAAGAAGCATTAATATTACATTAATTATAGTTCATAGGAAAGCCTTTAAATCTCTCTCTCTCTCTCTCTCCAGGTGTACATTGGGGCTATTGTTCCACTTGGTGCAGCAGAGAAGGACGGGCGTCTGCGGGCAGGTGATGAGCTGCTGTGTATCGACGGCGTTCCTGTAAAAGGAAAATCCCACAAGCAGGTCCTGGAGCTAATGACCAACGCCGCACGCAATGGCCAGGTCATGCTCACTGTGCGCCGGAAGCTCATCTTCACAGGTGTGTGTTCAGTGTACACACGTGAGTATTTACATACCCACTGAAGTAAGACTGTCTGCTACTAAGAACGCTAGCACTGTGTTGCTTTAAATAGTCTCCCTGTTCTCAACACTGTTTCTAAGAAAACAGATCCAGAATGCAGAATGAGCCAGACGAATGTCATGTAGTGGGGCTCAGGAATAAGGGCAGCTCATAAATACATCAGCATAAAAACAGATCAACAGAACTGAATTTTACAGCTGAAAGGATCTAATAGCTGTCCACATTTACATGTAATAATGAAGCAACAGCTGTGAAAACGAACACACTCAAAATAATAATAATAATTCTGTTTGTTTTGCCAGGCGCGTCCTAAAATTATAAAAGTTACTCACTATTCTTTCTATCTTCCTTCCTCCTTTAATTCCTTCCTTATTTATTTACTACTTCCAACATTCTTCCTAAATTACTTCCTTCTTTACTTATTTCTTTAATTCCTTACAGACTTGCTTATTGCCTTCCTTCCTTCACTTCCTTCCTTCCTTCTTTCCTTCCTTCACTTCCCTCCATTCCTTCCTTCCTTCACTTCCTGGCTTCCTTCCTGCCTTCACTCACTTCCTCTACTTCCTGCTGCATGTTGCAGTAGCACATTTTTTACCAAACAGGAAAGAACTTTAAAAATCCAAGGAAACAAACGTAAAATAATAAATAATTTATCTTATGCAAGCTTAAAAAAAAAAAAAAAAAAAGGTTAAAAGTGTTATTAAAATACACACATTTATAATAACTGTTATAATAAATAATGCTAATAGGGTAACATTAGTATACGTGTCTACAGTACTCACAAGCTGAAGATTTTAAGCGTTGGTTTTTTTCCTTTTCTTTTTAACTAAACAAACATACTGTCCGAGTAATGACTCCTCAGAATGACTTCCTGTACGGCTCCACGTTGAACATACGGCGCGACTCGGCTCTTGCGCGGCCTCTTGTGAACGAGTTCACGAGTAATATTGGGTTTGGCATGAAGCTCTGCACCCTGATGATGAATGTGTTTTTCCCTGATACAGACGGAAGAGAGGATGACGGCGGACAGGCCCAGCCAACTCCCCCTCAGGTTAACGGCTCTCCCCGACCTCCTCACGCAGACGCTCCCGTCCTGTCCCAGCCCGAGCTGTACGACGTCACGCTGCAGCGTAAAGACAACGAGGGCTTTGGCTTCGTCATCCTCACCTCAAAGAACAAACCACCACCAGGAGGTGAGCCGCACAAGAAGTCCTGTTTACTGTCTGTCTCTTACGGAATGATGCGTATGTTTCATATCGACATTTTCAAAACCAGTTTCGAACCAGATATTAGACCTCCTGCAGATCTTTATATCTATCTTTGTATGTAAATTGCTGAACGTGGTGTGAAGCAGAATTCATTTGTAGTCTTCTCCGTCTTCAGTAATTCCTCATAAGATTGGACGGATCATCAAGGGCAGCCCCACGGAACGTTCCGGAAAGCTTAAGGTGGGCGACCGCATCTCCGCCGTCAACGGCCAGTGCATCGTCGAGCTCTCGCACAACGAGATCGTGCAGCTGATCAAGCAAGCCGGGAACACCGTCACCCTCACTGTGCTTCCTGAAGAAGGTGAGGAATTTGGGGAATTTCCATTATCGCTGTTGCACTGCCCGGGGTGTAGTGATATTCCAGGGGTTTTTTTCTGCTTACGATTTGTATGCGTGCGAGTGCGATGCCATCGACAATCCTGCTTATTTTCCAGAGCACAGCGGCCCTCCGTCAGCCACCAGTTCAGCCAAGCAAAGCCCAGTGGCTCAGCACAAAGCCATGGGACAGCAGCCTGCCAGCCGCGATGACAGGTACAAGACCAATGCACACCGCTCACACACTCGCACACACTCCTGTCTGACAGTATGGACTGTCCTGACTAATGCAGTTTTAGTGGCATATTTTTAGCACATATTCACCATCTTCATAGGCTTTCGCTGCACTCATGACCATACAAGTGAGGACTCGACAGGACTCGGCTCATCATTATGTCTTTAGCTCATCCCCAAACACCTCCCTCCCAATGTAGACCCAAGCTAAGCCACACCCACATCTGCAACAATACATATTCAAAAGCAGAAACCCAAATTCACACAGCTCTACTTAAATTCACCTCATGTAAACCATTTCTTAAACCTTCTGGCTGAATGTACTTTGTACACTCTATGTAGTGAGCATATATAGGGAATGAGAACATATTTTGCATAGTGTAAAGACAGTAGGGGTTTTTGAGAAATGCAATCTGGCAAAATGTAAGTATCAAAAACAAAGATTACTGTGGATAGATAAATATGCAACAAAGTTTATGATATAAATGATCATATTGCCTGCTTTGTTTTCCTCTAAGAAAGCAACATCATGTCTTACTTTCCAAAAATAGTAACCTTTTGTTATAGAACCCAGTGTAAATACTAAAAATCGGTGTTACGAATGTCGGGAATGACGCACGGGCCTTGTGTTGTGACATTCTGAAAGACAAAAATATTATGTAGTCTGATCCCGGTGTAACAACTTGTGCGCTAATATGTAAAATCCAAAGAAAATCTACAGCAAAATGCTGTTCCTCAGTGTTCCAGAACTGATATTCCCAGAGCTGCTGGATTTTTGACTTACGGTCTTCAACTTTCCTTAGTAACGGCCCTGTTACGGAGGAGAGGGAAGAGGGTGTGGCCTGGGGTAACTACAAATCCCTCCCCAAGAATGAGACGGGCACCATGATCACCTCAGGCCCCAAGCAGGTAACACGCAACCGGACGCAGGTTCATTCCGTCACCACTGCTTCACTCTGCCCACTATCATTTTGACTTAATGTTGGGTCAGCGTTGAAGAACTCCGCTACACCTTCATCTGCGTTTTCAGCCACTGTGTGGAAATCTGGAAATTTTTTATTATTTATTTATTTATTTATTTTTTTTTATTTTTTTTTATGATGAAGCAAAAAGAAAATAAATAAAAATCTTTGCCATTATCAGCCGGTCAGATATCAGCAGGCATTCGACAAGCAAAATTGTCATGTAATCTGGCATAGCTCAAACAATCTCTTCGCCACAGGCCACTTTGGCGCTTCAGGCACAGATCGTATAGGAAGTGAAGACTTTTTGCTCTGTTGCATCATGGGGACGGTATCATGTACATTTCGTGTGCAGGGCTGTTTCCCCGTGGAGCTGGAGAGAGGGCCACGCGGATTTGGGTTTAGTTTACGTGGAGGGAAGGAGTACAACATGGGCCTGTTCATCCTGAGACTGGCTGAGGACGGCCCGGCGCTGAAGGACGGCAGGATACATGTGAGTACGCTGCCGTTTTGACGGAACATCAGCATCAGCATCTTGATGGTCATCTTCATGTGTATTGGCGCATCGGATATTACAGAGAGGACTAACGCTGTGTTTGTTTTGACAGGTGGGAGATCAGATAGTAGAGATCAATGGCGAGCCAACCCAAGGCATCACGCACACGCGCGCTATCGAGCTCATCCAAGCAGGGGGCACTAAGGTGCTGCTGCTGCTGCGGCCGGGCCAGGGCCTGATTCCTGACCACAGTAAGTTTCCATTAATCTACAAGAACTAAAAAGGATTAATGAGCGTCCTCAAATAATTTGCCACGCAACAGGACTGTAGCCGCTCGCGAAATTGATTTATTTCAGACACGCACTGTTTTTCCCCTCTAGCGTGCTTTTGTTTGTGTAGAAGCGGTAGCGTCGCTTCAATTGTCATGCATTTGTCTTTCACAATCTGTCACTTCCTGACTTCCTGTCTCTGTCTCACTCTTGCCTCTGGTCTCCGCTTCTCTGTCTGTCTCTGTCTCTTCTTTAGGTCTGAACTCTTCTTCCACCCTGTGCTTCTACATGAAACCAGAGCATCACTAAAGACTACTTTTCTTGGTCTGTCCTTATTAGTCCTTATCGGTAAACCCTGCCGCTCCTCTTCTATTCCTCGTTTCAGAACTTTTATTCTTTCTCATTTCCCTTTATCATAATCAGAAATCATCCTTTCACTGTTAAAGGCTATATATATATATATATATATATATATATATATACAGTTGCGGTCAGACGTTTACACACGGTC
>JAQQZR010000015.1:16991614-17001887 GCA_030068235.1 Notoglanidium macrostoma | reverse complement strand
CTGTGGGAGGAAACTGGAGCACCCGGAGGAAACCCACGCATGCACGGGGAGAACATGCAAACTCCGCACAGAAAGGCCCGGGTGAGAAGATACAAGATATGTTTAAAAAAAGGGGAATAGTGTGTGCCACAGAAAGGCACAGGGTGACCCGGGGATCGGACCCAGTACCTTCTTGCTGTGAGGCGGCAGTGCTAACCACTGCATCACCGTGCCGCTCCCTGCACAAGTCAGCCTACCAAAATGTTAGTAAAACTCTTGTCTAAAAAGTGCCCGGCCAGTTAACCTTCAACTTTCACAAGTTTTTTGAAATGCCAATTATTTTATCTCAAAACAAGATATGTTTAAAAAAAGGGGAATAGTGTGTGCGAAGACAGTTTAGTCATGTTTGTTGCTAATGCAGTGGCAGATCAGAGAGAGCCACGCCCATGGGGGCGGGACATGCATGTTCTAGAGAGCATTTAATTGGACGAGCGTAAATCAAGTACAGAATGGGTCATCAAAAAAGTATCGTTATCCTAGAAGTGACAAAATATATTTTAAACAAGACTTAATTATTCTAAAAATAATATTACTAGATATTTCCCCCAAAAGGGATAAGTACAAAAAAAAAAAACTTTAAATGTCAGTCACTCTTAAATAAAACGCAAAAAGTCATTTTTATTAATTATTTTTCTTTTAAGTGTTGAAATAAAATTATACATCAAGCTCATCTATTGCATGTGAAAAAATTTTCTTTTTTGTTTATATCTTCACCACAACAATACTTCTTGACTCATCGTGGCTGTGTTTAGTCTTACCTCCTTAACATTAAGACAATGCTTCATTTCCTTGCGCCATGCACTGCCATTAGCAGTCGCCTACAGCACAGCGCGTGCCTGCAGGAAGCCCCGCCCACCTTAAAAATAAAATAAATATCCCAGTTACACGGTGACGTCAGCTACTTGACACGGCGCGTGCAGCAGCGCACGCACCAACTCGAGCGGGCCAAGCGCGGAGAACTACAGCTCCCGGAAACCACCTCGCCGTGCGCGTGCGCACTTTAGCAAGCGAGAGAGTTAGACTACAAAGCAGAGGCTTGTGATAGGACGCGCGTGTTGAAGACTACATTTCCCATTTGGCACAAATCCCCCCCCCAAAAAAAAAAAAAAAAAAAAAAAGACATGCGCCGTTGACTTTTCAAAGGCTTTTAAAGGCTTTTGCGTGCAAAATGGCTGCGCAGGTCGACTTGGTGCGTGTTAAAGTGGAGGAAAAGCCTAGGGACGGTGTTGAGACAGCGAGCAAAGAGAAGAAGAAGAAGAAGAAACGGGAGCACTCGCCGTGCACGCAGAAGCACTCGAGGCCGGAGAAGGAGGCGAAAAAAATTAAGCTACATCACCAACATGTTCAACAACAGCGAGTACCTCAGCAGCAGCAACAGCCGCAGAAGAAGACTTCTCACGGGTTAAACTTCAGCAGCAAAGAGCCAGCGCCTGTACAGCACCGCAATCACCACCATCACAACCACCACCACGGCCCGAAGAAGGACGCGGCTGTGGTTTGGCCGCCTCGAAAGGCGACACCGCTGCCTCACAAGCCCGCTCCTGCTCCGGCTCCGCTCTTCACTTTCACTCCGCTTAAAGTAGCGAAGGCCGAGAGCCGCCACAGCACCAAGCCCCAGAAACACCCCGAGAAGGACGTGAAGCTGAAAGCGAAGAAGGAAAACGCAGAGGTTAACGTGAAAGTCGACTCCTGTAAGATTCAGAAGCAGACAGGTAACGCAGCTCTCAACCGTCAAACTTTTTCGTATTTACACGAACAAACCCAGCTAGCCGTGCGTGTGTGCGTGAACGCCCACCCGTGCGCGCGACCCCGTGTTAGCTTTACCTCAGTTTGTTTTCATAAACTCTTCTCTACTCTATTTTTGGCAGTTAGCGTTCAGGAGTTAACTTCACAGTCAGCCCAGGAAGCTAATAAACTGTGAGCCTTGCTTTGAAATGTAGAAAGGTCACCTTTTAGCGTCAACATTTCCGTGTAGTTTTCTGTGACTGGAAGGGATTTAAATCAGCAGCGACAAGGCTGCGTTCACGAGCACCTTCCGGTGTCTGTTTAAAAATGTTCACTAATTTATATTAAGTGTAGCTGGTGCTTAGCTGGCTGACATGCACTCACCGTCCACTTTTATCAATCATGTGGCAGCAGTGCAGTGAATGAAATGATGAAAAACAGATCATTTTCACATCAAACATCCGAATGGTGGGAAATGTGATTTTGTTTTTCTTCTTTACGACAGAAGACCACATCAGCTTCTGTTCCTGTCAGCCAAGAGCAGGAACCTGATGCTAGCCTCCCTGAATCTAAAAACAGCTGCTTTTCTGCTCACCACAGCTGTACAGAGTGGTTATATGAGTTACTACAGCTGTCCTGTCAGTTTAAACCAATCTAGCCGCCCTCCTCTGACCCCTGTCAGCAAAATGCCTCAGAAATGATGGTCGCTGTATGATGTTTTTTTCTCTCTCGCACCTTTCTATGTAACCTCTAGAGATTATAGTGTGTGGAAAGCCTAGGAGTTTCCCTCAAGTTTCTGAAGTACTCCGTCCAGGTCTGACCGTCGTGAGCATTAACTGAAGCTCTTGACCTGTGTGTGTGTGATCGTATGCACTGCTGCACGATTAGATATTTGTATAAATGTGCAAGTGTAATAAGTAATAAAGAGCTCAGTGATTGTATATGTTTTGTGCTATTGAGATAATTCTGACCAAATCATAGACTGAGATTCATACTGAACATCCTTTTATTTAACAAACTTTGAATGATCGGCTTACCGATCAAAGAAAACGAACTAGCAAGAGTGAAGCACATTACAAAGGTCATTACTTACCACTTACTGGAGAAATGCACCGAGTTATCTTGATCTCTTGACTCGTTTATCGTCACCCAACCAACATTTGACTTTTTCCCAGAGCCCAATAATGAGAATGGAAAGCCTCAGACCTTGGAGGAGTACCTGCTGAAAAAGAAGAAGAAAAAGAAGAGGCACCGGGAAGACGAGCAGCGCGGCAAGAGATTGCGGACATCTGACAAGGAGATCCAGACCGACGACTGCTGTTTGTCCACCGACGACAAGACTGTCCTCGCCAACGTCAAAGACGAAAACCTCGGTCACGGTGACTCGGACGAGGGTTCAGCCTCCCCTTTCCTCTCGCCTCACGACCACTCCATTCGCAGCTCGTGCCTGAAGACAAGCTCGTGTTTTAGCAGGCTCATACACGAGGAGGTGCAGCCCAACGGTGGGGCACCCGTTCTGCACGCGTATGCTGATGAAATCTCGCTCTTGCAGCCTGGGGAGAAGGAGAGGTTTGCGTGCGAGTTCCTCGAGCTGGCTTTTAGCGAAATTTCCAAAGGAGCGGCACGCTACGCCCTCTCCGTGGTCCACGGTGCTGCTGCCTACCTCCCCGACTTCCTGGATTACTTTGCCTTTAACTTCCCCAACACACCGGTCAAGATGGAGATTCTCGGAAAGAAGGACATCGAGACCACCACTATCTCCAAGTTTCACTCCCAGGTAAGGAGAAAGGTTTTTCTTTGATCGCTGACACTTCGCTGCATGATTATTTGCGAAACTGCACCAATGGACTGCAATCCCATTGGACTCCTAGACCCATTTCTCTTGCTTAAATGCACCACACAGAATCATTCTGCTTGTAGTCAGTTCTTGTACTTAGAGTGGAACAAGACTCATGTGGAAAAGACTTTCTGGGAGGATAAATACAGGGCACCTACTCGGACTGCCAAACCGAAATATCTAGCTCATTCTGAGCAGCCACCAAAACAATGGTAGATGGAAACAGTTTGTGAAATGCCACCACTCAACATCAGAGACATTTTTAAGAAAATACCTTAACAATATGGCAGTTAGAAAATTGACCAATCTAATCCAGATTCAGGAAGCTGGTAAATAACTTGGCAGTTGGTCGACCAACTTTTTTTGGCAACGAGTTTTTTGGGAACCGATAACTCCTCAGACCAAGCTGAAGTCTTCAGGAGGGTAGGAAAAGCGCATATGAAGAAACGGAATATTAGAAAACGGCACTAAAGCATTTTGAACCATCTAGCTAGGAAGGTGAAAACCAGCACATGCTAATCAGAGCGTCTTTTGCAACCGCTGCTCACGCTACATCACAGAGCAACTGCAGACGCTCTGATGAAAGCACTGTACATGAGCTCACGGACACCCACGATCAGCTAGTGTCGCTGCAATTTACAGGGGACTGAGAGTATTACATCCCTCCCTCCTGCCCAGACAGCATGGCCAGTTTTGGTGTATTGGATTCCCAGCTATGTATGAAGTCCTCTGTTTTCAAAATGAGTTAGATGTGTACATCTGGACTTTAAAAGCCAGCTGCTCCCAGTCTCGAGACTTTTTACCCTCATGCTGGTGGGAGGGTGTGGACATGTACGTATGTCCGGCCAAAGGTATGTGGACACCTGTCTATCACACTCGTATATGGCCCTTATCAGGTCACGTCGCCATGGAGATGGAAAGTCCATTGTATAGAACGTCTTAATATGCTGTAGAATTAGGATTTCCTTAGTGGCCCAAAGGTTCCAGCATTTCAGTGCCCCGTGTACAAAGTGAGGTCCATGGCTTGCCAAGGTTGGTGTGGACGAACTTCGTAATGGGCATTAGCGCCCAACATTTTATTTTCTTGTGGCTGAATGAGCACCGATCCTCACAGCGAAACTCCAAAACCTGATGGAAAGTTTTCCAGAAGAAAGGAAACTTTTTCAAAAGAGGAACAATACAGCATGGTTTCGGGATTTCCAGGGCGTCCGTTTAATTTTGGCCATGTAGTGTATGAAGCTTATGGGATAAAAGAGATGACATTTTCAACACCAGCATTAAAATTATGATTAAACAGTGTTAAAATACCTGTAACAGGCTTTTACAGATAATAGAAAGGCACTGTAACCGCACCATTCAGGAGGACGAGCACAGTAGGTGTGTTTAGACCGAGTTTAAAAAGCCCAGCACGCTGCTGTATAGACATGCTTAAGTGGAAGTGTTTGGGCCAGCATAGCACAGTCTTCAAATCCATCAAATTCCCCTCCTGCTCACGTCACACTAGGTACTTGTATTATTTACTCAGGTCTGGCATCCAGCGCAGTCCAAAGTGCATTAACCATCTACGGAAGTGGACGGTGCCAAATTCGCCTCCGCCGCCTGGAAGCCAAACATTTTTTCCATGACGTTCTGGGCTAGACACATAAATATTAACAAACCAGCGTTTTGAACCCAGCGTAGTGGGTCAATTGGTATTTGAAACTGAAGATGGAAGGACTTGCTGCCAGCCAGTCTAGTTTAACTACTTGGATTGCTGCGAAAAATCCCTGAGAGGGCTTGGAGAAAATCACCAACAGCACACAATCTGCCTGTCCTGTCACAATCTGCCTGAAGAAAATCACCAACCGCACACACATCCGCCAGATTTACTCCTATTGCGTTCTGTGTAAGCGATTCAGCACCACCTAGGTTTTAGATGATTGCATAGTATGTTAAAGTTTAATGCTTGGTGTAAGAATGCATAAAATAATGACGCATTTTATAAGTGTCTTCTCAAACTTTGTAACTCGTATAACCGGAACTTTCTTCGCATTATTTGAAAGATGCACACGGGTTCTGATCACCGGCTGAATATTAAGTGTGCGCACGCGTGCTTGCAGGTGAGTCGAACATACTGCTCCGGGACGTATCGCGCCGGCCCCATGAGACAGATCAGCCTGGTGGGGGCCGTGGATGAGGAAGTAGGGGATTATTTCCCGGAGTTCCTGGACATGCTGGAGGAATCGCCGTTCCTCAAGGTCAGCAAACTTCCTGTTCTCAAAACCCAGAACAAAGCCGTGGTGAATCTGCTTGATGTTTACTGTTGAAGCTTTGCTCTTCCCGAAGCCGCGCGTGTATATATACGCCAATGTTATAGCGCTTTGTCATGATTCAGAGGTAACGTCTTACTTCAACTTAGCATATGATTTCAAGTTAGTGTGGTGTTCCTTGTTAGACGCGTCAATTTTTCCGCCTTAAAATCTATTCAAGACTAATTTGAGTATTATCCCTTTAATAATAATTTTTATTCCATATACTGGAATTCCTTTGGCACATGTAACTCTATCCAATGTGCTTTTAATAGCCATAGCGCTCATTTTGATTAGTTGAGGTACTTTATTTATACAAGACCAGAATAAATACAAAGGTGAAAAATGGTTTTTTTTTTTGAACAATTATAAATTCTGTGTTTTGATGATCATAATTAACACGGATTATCATGATACACGGTTAATACAGTGTCCTTGTACATGGAGTATAGAATAGGAAAGCGAAGACTTTATTTGAAAAAAAACCAAAAAAACAAAAATTGGCCTCTTTTAATTTCAAGTCAAAATCTACACAATTGCCTTAGTTGTACTGCAGTGCTAGAAAGCATAAGTGGCAGAAGGTTGAATTTTGTGTGTGCGTGTGCAGATGACCTTGCCATGGGGCAGCCTGTCCAGTCTGAAGCTGGACTGCCGCTCTCAGAGCGACGACGGGCCCATCATGTGGGTTAGACCGGGAGAGCAGATGGTTCCCACTGCTGATCTGCCCAAATCTCCATTTAAGAGGCGCAGGTAGGCCTTCACAACTTTGTAGCTTCACTTTGCAGCTGCGTTTTGTAGCTCGTACTCCAGTACAGTGGTCGTCAGACGTTTTGTAGTTGCTGACACTGAAATACATTCCACAGACCCACTCAGGACAGAGATCATTGTTTACATATGTGCAATTATGTTAAGGCTGTTTATTAGAGTTTTTATTCCTTATAACTTTCCAGCACACAGTAGGTCCACGTTTTATTGAATTATTGAGGTTTGGATTTACATTTACAGCATTTGGCAGACGCCCTTATCCAGAGTGACTTACTTAAGTCTCTATCAGTGAATATATCCTGATACTGGCTCACTAGGACCTGGGTCAAGAATACCATCACACTAAAAACTGTTGGCAAGTAATACAGAAAGCTGGGTTTTTGTGGGGGATTAAGCCCATTCAGTTCAAATGATTTGTCATACAGAATTCAATAATGAATACGCTGCATGGCCACGGGAACGTGGAAGCCAGATGTGCTTGCTGAACATATCTATTCAAGACCATGGACGTTAATATGGCGCTAGTCCCCACCTTTACTGCTTTACCAGATTCCACTCTTCTGGGAAGGCTTTCCTCTAGATTTTGCAACATCGCTGTGGGAGTGTGTGTCCGTTCAGCCACAAGAGCATTACTGAGGTCAGGAACGGATTTTGGATAAAGGGGTCTGGCATGTAGTCGGCATTCCAGTTCATCCCAAACATGTTCCCTGGGGTTGAGGTCTGGGGTTTCGTGCCGGTCACTCAAGTTTTTCCCTCACTAACATCTTAATAGACCTTGCTTTGTGCACAGTGGTGGTGTCATGTTGGAGCAGGTTTGTCTAGGTCTGTTGGTTCCAGTAAAGGGAACCTATAATGCTTCAAAGGCAACTTTGTGTGCTCCGAGCTTTGTGGAAGGAAGACCCACGTATAGGTGTAAGTGTCGGTGTTGGTCAACCTTTGGCCTTGCAGTTACAGCCGTTTCTGATTTTCACAACTATTTAAAAATAAATAAATCATGTCCCCAAATCCAGAAACACTGCTCTAGTAAACGTTTATTACACCGTAGCCCGTTGAGGTGTGCGTTCATAGCCGGACTGATTAACTCCGTTAATGTAAGGTCGGATTACTAGACTGGTTTCCTGTTTACTCTGCTCTCGCACACGTAATTCAACTCCTCTCATTTTCCAGCCTTTGGTCCTAAACAGAAATCCAGTTTATAAGACGCTCGTGTTCCACCTACAGGTCCATGAACGAGATCAAGAACCTGCACTACCTGCCGAGGACGAGCGAGCCACGTGAGGTTTTGTTCGAGGACCGGACGAGAGCGCACGCCGATCACGTGGGCCAGAGTTTCGACTGGCAGAGCACGGCCGCTGTGGGTGTCCTCAAAGCCGTGCAGTTTGGAGAGTGGTGAGTTTGGCGACGCGTTTTGTTTAAAATTCTGTTGATTTATTAAGCTGCTTAAATTTGCACTGTAATATGTAGACGTGTCTTTGCTGGAAAGTGTGAAATTGAAATCGAAGAGCTCCTCGGGTTCCAGTAAGGGCGAGTGCGCCTAGGGGTGCTTACGTTTTGCATTTGTATCAAATTTCTTAATGAGGCTGAAAGTGCAGGCGATTACGCGCGTTTTCCCCCTTGTGTATTTTCAGTGGAGCTGACGCATCAAGCAATTTATTATTCCATAATTGGAGGGGGAAAAAACCATGTGATCTTTAATACACCCGTTGCAGGTTTATGTGGTTAACCCACTGACCCCGAAATACCAAACCTTTTCCTCTTTGTGTCTCTCAGGACTGACCGGCCAAGGATAACCAAAGATGTTGTGTGTTTTCACGCAGAAGACTTTAACGACGTCGTGCAGAGGCTTCAGCTCGACCTGTACGAACCGCCCGTGTCTCAGGTAAAAGCAGCGTTTCTGTTCACCCTACATGGTCACAGTCCAGCAGTTAACAGTGTAAAACATGATCGTCACATGTCTGAGAGCAGCCAGCTAGCTGACGTGGAAACGTTTTTATTTAGGCTAGTTTCGATGACGCCTTGGTGCCCGTCTGCAAAGATCACATCGGGTTTAGAGTCGACGTGAGAAATGGCGTGGTAAATGTAGTCCGTGTGCCTGACGATGTCTTACTAGCTAAGCTAGATGCTTCCTCACCATCTGAAACGTCGGCGATTCTCCTGCACCACCTCATCACCACAGAAACAAGTGTGAACAGATGACCGATGTTTTAAAATGTTACGGGACCAAATAAACCGCTATTAATGACGAGAAATTTAGCCAGCAGAACAGAAATGCCCGAATGAGTCGGGGGTTATTTCGCTGCCAGCGACGACGCGAACAGCTCGGCGACGATGAGGCTCAGGTTTAAACGCGGCGTATTACCTCAGGTGGCGAGACAGAGACTGATGATTGATTTGAGTCGTATAATTCTTAAATAAATTGATGGTAATGCGCTTTAGTTTTCAGAACTATAATGGAAAATGTATCTCCAGACTATAATATCTCCCAGGCTGATGTTTTATTTATATGCTTATTGGCACTGTTGAACAAAATGCAATTTTTTTCCCACTTTGTAGACGTGTTCGACTCGAGGCGCAACAGGGTAGCAGAATACAATATACTTCTAGTGCGATTAAATAATCCTCTGAATCTGTTGCATGATGAGACCGTGGGCTCTATTGGATGTCTAATGTCCATCGAGTAGGTCGTTAGAAGCATTCAGAAGGTCGCTTAAGCTGTAGTAGCTCCATGATTCATCGGAAAACGCCCATAATGCCCCTGTGCCCTGCAGTGTGTGCAGTGGGTGGACGATGCGAAGTTGAACCAGCTGCGGCGCGAAGGCATCCGGTACGCGCGCTTGCAGCTGTGCGACGACGACATCTACTTCATCCCACGCAACGTCATCCACCAGTTTAAGACGGTGTCGGCCGTGTGCAGCCTGGCGTGGCACATCCGCCTCCAGCAGTACCACCCCGAGAAAAAGGAAAAGGAAGAGGAAGTGCGCAAACCCAGCTCGCCCGTGCCCGACAAGCCTGTTAACAACCAGAAGTCAGCCACGTCGCACCAACATCAAGCGGACACTCTGCGCCCAGAGAGCGCGCCTTCACTTGACACCACTCAGGCTTCCCTCCACCCAGCACCAGGTGACTCTCTGAGCAGCAGCAGTCCTCACTGAGCTCTCCCAACGACCTGCAGGTGACCCAAATCACTTTCACAAACTTGCCTGACATTCCAGGAAAGGATCAGGACTGTCTGACAATACGAGACTCAAAGTCTGACGAAAATATATATATATATAATTTTTTTTTAATTATAATTTTTTTTTTCTTTTTAAAAGAAAACCATTTTGTTCAAGAAACAACCCCTGTAAGTACTTTTAAATTTTTTCTTTTTTTCTTTTCTTTTTTTTTTCACTCAGCCAAAGTATTTAATGTTAATAATATTTTTTGCAGATGGTTCAGTATTGTTTTATATATTGGTCTCTATCTGAAATGGAGCGCTTTCAAGACATAATCATTATTGTCTAGCATGTGGATCAGTTAATTGGTTTTTGCAAAAAGGAAACAAAAAAAGTGCCTAACAGCAGTCGTGTCTCTAAAGAAGAAAAAAGACCTGTTCGTGTCTGTGGATATTTCTCTCTCT
>JAQQZR010000015.1:16976963-16991428 GCA_030068235.1 Notoglanidium macrostoma | reverse complement strand
AGCCAGAGAATCAACATCGGTGATTTACTTTTCGTCACAGAACAGGATCGAGTCTGATTTTGTTATATGCTGTCTGGCATGGGAAGTAAATTTATGTCCAAATGAGTAATAAAATCACAGCTATTCCCAAAGAGAAAGGCTGTGCAAAGCTGGATCGTGAGATATTTAATTGAGTAATTTCCTAGCAATGACTTTGCTATCTATCTCTGGACTTTTCTTCGATATGAATTTCTCAGGGTCCCTTTTCATTTGAGGGTTTTTTTATTCTATTTTTTTTTTTTTTTTTTTTTTAATTGGATATTACGGGGAAATTTAGTATAGTGCCACAACTGGATCATGATTACGGATACATGTGTACTGCACAAGTCTTTCACTAAAGCTTCCTCTGAACTTACTTTCGGATACAGGTCACGCGCTTGAATACATGTTTAAAGAAAAAAAAACTGTTTCTCTTCAGTTGACCATTTTATGAGTTCTTTCATTGGGATTTTTTCTGCAGGCACAACAAGCCTACTAGGGGTGTGCTAATTAAATGTCTCATGGTAAACCATTAAAGGGGTAATCAGGGGTGGACAAATCAGTAGCCCGGACACCTGGGACGAGCAGATTTATTTATTACGAGTTGGACCAAATAAAAAAAAAAAACCAATTCACCTTTTTTTTTTTAAACTTTTTCATTAGTATTTTTCGTTAGCTTTGTTTAAGCTTAATGTGCTTCACAGTGATGCACCAGCGTGCTTCTGCATCACATCGTCTGTACCGTGACAGGCGACCTTTTCGTGAATCAGGACCATCGCTGTGATCACCTAATCAGAAAGCGAAATTTCAAACACTAACTAGACTCAAATAAAATCGTTTAATGTTTTATGTGCGATGAATGGACGGAACAAATCCTAATATTCCGAAACCGTGTGTGTGTGTGTATATATATATATATATATATATATATGCATATATTTGTTGATTTGAATATGATTTGATATTTGACAATTCACTACAATCTGATACGATTCGGTTTAGGAGCCTCCGACCGATACTGTATTAATTCACAAGCGATGGCGTTTTTAAGGGCAAATCTCCGTATTCCGTTATTTACACATCGGTTTAAAAATACGCATTATTTTTGCACACCAGTCGTCTGTCCTTTTTTGAATCAATTTGTGTTCAGTTTATGATGGTTTATTTCCAAATCGTCCAGTTCTAGTATGCATCGATACATTTAACTAGCATCAGTTATAATGTTCATTTAGCTGCCACTAGCCTAGTCAGTTTCCAGGCCACCAGAACACCGGACTGGGCAGCACGCTAATATGTAGCTAATATGCGAATGATTTTTCCACCCCTGCATAATACTGGATCCTCGTTACTGTCCCAGTCAGTCTGGTTATAAAGCAACAGTCCAAATGATACGAACGTGAACCTTTTTAAATCTGAGCTTCCTCACCAGCTTTTCGATCACTGGCTAGTTTGCTATGTGTCCGAACTGATGACTTTAATATTCGCTCTATTTTTTTTTTCCCCCTTCCAAGTCCCTTATTTGACACGGCACTCATTTACCTCGTCGGAAACTAGCCTGGGTTTCTACAAAAGGTCACGTGATCAGGTGAAATTCATGAAGAGTCTTTTAAGGATGAAACATTTCGCTGTGCACTGTTTGCATCACGACGTTCCAAATCCTCCATTTCCGTAAATTATTTATGTATGTTAATAGGAGATACAATAAGGGGAGGATATTCTGTTTCTTCGGTGAATCTGAAAGGTAGAACTGAACATGTTTAGGACGTGTAGACTCCGAGTCGGTGCTGTTTTCCTTTTTTTTATTTTTCTAACCACTTGTGTGTTGCATATGTTGCTAAGGTCATCGTTTGCCTCCATGCAGTGAAATGACTTTTATGACTGTACAGTAAGCTTTTTTTTTTTTTTTTAATGTTATTTTATTTCTTAAGTTAAACCTAAACGTCTTCTGTCAACATCCAGATTGGAATGTAATTAATTTTTACACCAGCAAGACCAATTGTTCAAGCTTGCTGCATCGGACACTGACAAATACACAAATTTTATACATTGCTATGACTTTCTAACCTTTTCTCATAGGCTAGAAAATCAAAATGTAGGTTTTCCATAAAAGAAAAAAAGGAAAAAAAAAAAAAAAGTGTACCTACACCTGGCTTAAGGTTTGCATTTAAAGAAAAGACAAATCCATGTGCTTACAAACACTAGCAAGTTTCATATGCAATATGCTCAGAAGAAGAATATTTCTCAGCGTTGTGAGGATTGAAAAGACGTTACGCACGTCTGTCTCTGATGCAGTAATCACCTCCTAGGTCCAAATGAGTGCCTTTTTACACGTCTGACACTCGGCGTGTGTGTTCTTACTCGGAGGTGTCGAACACGGCAGAGCTGCACAGAGTCGAGTCTAGCAATAATTTCTCTACTCCTGGTTAAGCTAGACCTTCGTACATCAGCACCATGAGCAACCCGTTTAATCTAAAAACACTGAAGTACATTTTGTACATCACAAAAAGGTTGCAGGTGAGAAATGTAAGTGTTGAAAGTTTCTTTCAGGACTTTCGGTCTCCCATGAATTCAGGCAACGTGGCGAGTTTAATAATCACTTTTTATTGTGTGTTGTTTTTTGAAAATAATTCAATTCAAACCTGGCAGTTTTAGCAGCCTGCATTTTTCAATAAACCCCTCCCCTGCATATTAGTTACATCACATGTACACAATGTGTTACTTCTGACTACTGGCAGCTATTGTTTTCCATTGTTGAGCAAGATCATTAATTGTTTTTTTTTTTTTTTTATAATTCTTTGCACTATAGGAAAATCCGCTACGGAATCGAGGCATGCTTTGAGAATTACATTTAGCATCACTAATTGCTGTTGTTAATGGATTTTTTCTTTTTTTTTTTCTTCTCCTTTCTCCCTTTTCAGAAGGTCTCAATTTTCCATATTTGTTAAATGTAAATAATCAGCGACGTTTTAATAGAGTTTGTTCTGTGTATATTCTTAATCATGTGTATAAAGACATACAATGGAATGCATAGACCTTTTTCTGTATTTTTTTAAATAAATCATTTTATGAGTGCACCAAAGTCTTTATTTTTTTTTTTTTTTATTTTTTTTTTTTATTTAGCACACATTGTAAAGCTCGGTCTCAGGTTTAGCACTCTGGCTGCCAAAAACCCACCAAACTTTGACTTGGAAAAAAAAAAAACCATTTACAGCAAATCAAACCCTTTGATCCTTGCCATCAAAGACTTTCCAGTGTAGTTTAAAAAAAAAAAAATGACGAACATCATTGCCTTGTGATGAACATTTACTCATCATTCCATCAGGTAGTTCTGTTTATTAACTACAGATTGTACATTATAAATTGCACAAATCTACCAGAGTCCAAAAATGTGCTCAGAAACCTCTCAAATTGTTTCAGAAATACGATCGTCTTAATTAGCAGTACGTTGATCCCTATACTGGTACGGTGGGCTGATAGCCTGCTCGTTTACTCAGATGTTATCGGTTACGCTGATAAACAGCAATCTAGATCTAGTTCACACCCTGGCAACCCAGATTGCAAAGTGTGCTTGTTGAAAATATAAATAGTAGCTACTACAGCGTCTTTCTACAATCCGAGTAACCTGATCAAACCTCGTATGGCATTTAAAGTGTGAGAATGCAAACTAACCGTTGCGCTCATTATAATGAGATCATGCGCACTCCGGTATGATCTTTACGCCCTCTATTAAAAATACCGTTTAAATGCGACATTTTAAACATAAAACGAGGGGTTTGTTTACTAGCAGCACACAACATGAACCGAGTTAAATAAAATGCTTAATGCTAAGTATAGTTCCTGGTTTTTGATTCCTTATTGAAGAGTACTAGTCTCGAGGTATCCCTGGTCGTGATCGTTAAAAAAAAAAAGTTGTAACGTAACTGCTGACCAAAGATGACTTCATACAACACTTTATCAAGAACGACAAAATACTTTGCACTGATGGGAGGATATGTCTGTATAACAGCATACCGTGATCATGTGCAACAATACCGTGATTGATGATCTACATACATTCATTTAGATTAACAGTGATTTTTAAAAATGACAATAATAATAATAATAATGATAATAATCCGAGGCACATCTCATCATGACAAGGTTCTTAGAACAGTAGAATACTTCTTCAGACAAACCTATATGTTTACATTGTAATTAATATAATACTTTAACACTTGCACTCCTGCTGCATTAAATAATTTGTTAAAATTTTTCATATCATTTCACCTCTTACATGCCAATAAAAAGCATGCTGCACACAGTATTTACACACAGTATGAATAAAATAAAATACTAACCAAGTGTATGTTTATAGACACATCAGCTAGGAGTTTGTCTTCTTATCTCTTACCAGTCTGGTTTTGCTCTACAAGCCAGTAGTCAGTGAGACAGTCCACACTGTCACAAGCCTGTCGTACATAAATATGCTGAAAAGTTATAAAGTTATAGTGCATATGACTGACAGCACAGTAGCATACATGTCGCAAAGCAACGCAGCTGTCCTTTAGTTGATCCTGATTGTCTAACAGAAGAGGATCAATCAGTAGTAAAGCTAAAATCACTCATTAATTAAAAAAAATTTTTTTGACAAAGCAGTACCGTATAGATATAAAAAGAATGAGCTGGGAAAAAATTGTATACAACTGCAATAAAAAAAAAAATTCAAACGAGTACAGATAAATTAGATTTACATTTCCCGTAGGAAATACTAGAGCTTACGAAACAGAAAAAATAAAAAGAATTCTAGATAGATAGACTGGTTTACAGAATGAGTGAGAGAGAAAGAGGTAAAGAAATGAAATAGATGGGGAAGTTACATATCAAGGTAGAAAGAAATAGATCGGTTGGTTCTAATAGGAGGATGGAGGGATGGAAAAAAAAAAGAAAGAAAGACGAGTATAGAAAACATTATGCCGTATTTAAGTAAGGTACAATAAATTAATGACATTTACCAATTTCAGTGATCCTAGCTTTTAATCTCTAGGAGTAGTTAGGTTTTGAAAAAATGAACCGAGGCCAATGGGAGGAAAAGAGAGGGATGGAAAAAAAAGACAGGAGACTTTTAAGTCTTTTAAGGAATAATCAGGAGTCATACAGGTATGAAAAGAGGTGGTGTGCTTAGCAGTATTGCTTAAGACATGTCTAGTAAGTTGGAGGTTATTATATCAAAAATCATCTGTATGAGAGAAGTTTGAAAAATTTCCCATTCAACATCTATCGGGGAAAAAATGAATGGATAGCGGGACGGCAAAGTTTGTTAAGTCATTCTTCAGTTTTTGTCCCTGGAAGAATAAGAATAAGAAGCGTCTTAAAGATAACAATATAGTGCTTTGCTTTGCAAGCGCTATAATGAGCGGGTAACATTAAGAAGAAAAAATAAGTTCTATACAGCATTAATCCATTATGGAGCTGCTAAGGTGACAGTGGTTATCTTTCAATAAGGTGCAGCCACTAATTCATATTCATATTGCGGCTACAAGTTAAGATTCTCAAGATATATTTCATTTTCATGAAGTATCTCATGGCAGCTATCAAGACACGGAGAATCCTTAAATCTAAAATATTGCAAAGCTTTGTGGAATTTCACCTGAGGCCAAAAAAATCACTATATATTGAATTCAAGACTTTTTTTTTTCTGCGCGTGAGTTATCGGCCAAACACTTGTAGCCACTGAGCTCCATTCATTACGGAATCTTCTTCTCTTGTGTGTCTTCTTGTATATCGGTAATTTTTTCATCGAATGGGAACATGATGTAGGCAAGCAGTTCCTCCATCACTACTCCCACGGACCACATCGTCTTCATGTTCTCTCGGATTTATACCCATGTTTCTGGTTGATTCCTCGGTCCTTTGGGTTTCCCAAAACGTGTTCCAAAACCTGCAGAAACACGGGGAAGGTTGCCAGACTTTTTATATTTACATATATTCATTTATCAGATGCTTTAATATGTAAATATAGTGATTTCTGAGGATCCAAGAGTAACCAAGTTATATCCAACTGACCAGAACCGGGAGAACTTGTGTACTTTATTTGTAACAATTTACATTTCGATCCCTAAAGACCCACACCAGAGGCAACAGTGGTGAGGAAAACTTCCTGAGGAAGAACCTGACTCAAAAGTTATAATTTTTTCTTATCATAAATCAGTACTCTTCCACAGTTGTACACTGGTCTTAGGTACAAGTCTAAAGTATCCAGGTAAGTTTAAACACTGAAGCAAAGGTGACACTTAAACTACTTTGGGGAGGTGCAATCATTAGGGCGTCCATGTGGGCCTAGTCACAGCAGTTATGTTCTTGAAGGGGTTACAGGAAAATGACAGCTAATATCATGTAGGCTACTCATTTGAAACAAAGTACGAAATATTAGAGATCCCAGAGTTATTAATGGTTAGTGGTGTTTGTTAAGGTTTTGTACTTCTTGTACCGTACAAGCTGTGGATAGTGACCAAATGAAAAAAGACTAAGACAAGGTTTCTCACAGGATTTACTTTCCATGACAGGGTGAGGAGCTTGGCAATCTGTAGGACCTTACTAGGATGCCCCAGTTCAGATTCCACTAGAACAGTATCAGGTACATCCCACTAGATGGAGATCTTGAGCCAGACCCAGGACCCACTGGAGAGATTGCGTCTCTCATTTAGCTTGGGAACATCTGGGAATCCCCAGGAGAAGCTGGAATCTGTGGCTAGGGATGGGGACATCTGGGCTGACCTTCTCACCATATTGCCACCATGACTCAGACAAGGAAGCAGTAGGATAATGAAGAGCTTGTGCAACTTTTTGCCAAAAAATTGAAATGTTACACTTACGTTGCTTGTCTTTGGGCCATTTTTGGATCAGATTCCCAGCGCCATGAAACAACAGAAGTATAGCTGCCAACTTTTGGCTCTCAAATACTTTTCATTCCCAAGACTGGCCATCAACTCAACCATATTTGGGCTGGACATTTGAACCAGAAAGCAAAGTCCTCAGCTTTCTGCTCAACAGTATGCTTGGACTGTATCATTGCAAGTCACCGTTTATCAAACCAGCTTCCAAAAATACCTATAATGCAAGTCCTTGAATAGTCAACCTAGAAAATTCTGGGTTATTAATGCTGAAGAGCATTGCCTCAGAAACGTTCCAGTATTGTAAGAAGTACATTTTGTCAGTACATTGATTTTGACAGTGCAAACATGAGGAAAAAGGTCTTACTGAATATGAACCCTGTAGCAGCACCATGGTTTGGAGGAGCAGGAGCAGTTCCAGGAGCCTCTTTCGCTGCAAACAGGAATGATTTTTCTTTGTTAGTTGATATACAAGCATTATAGAAAGTTAGACCTATAGATAAAATTTTATAAGTACACATCAAAGTCTACCATATTTTAATAGTAGAAAAGAAACATAATCTATTCTCACAATACTCACATTTCGGTTTTCCTTTCCACAATTTCAAACTCTGTAAGGAACAGAGAATGTTATGCTTTATAATCGTCTTGTATCATAATCGCCATGCATAGTTTTGCTAATTTACAGCTCTTCATACAATAATGACTATATTTTATGAACACACAACAAACAGAGGCTGCAACAGGAGAACCTTGGTCCTGCACTTTTTGGGTAGTGATAACTTCTCAGGCTGCTCCACTGCAGGATGTCTGCTGTCCACTGATGTCTGGTTCTGTGCTGTAGATAATACTTCATGGAAAACAAGAAAACAACAAAAGCATGGAGCTTTAAGAGGAGCCTGGGAGAAAACAAAAGCGGATTTTAGACTGAAAATTGTATCAGTTACCAGGTTCTGCTGTCGCCCCACCATGTGGATCAGGCTGAGGAGCCACGGATAAACACTCTGCGGAAGGGAACACAGCACATGCTTTAATCATTCAGGTACTAATAAAGAAGTTGAAAATGTATAATTTCCTGTTCTAATGTTAAGATAAGTCTCAGGAAGCCTCAACCCTATGATCGAGTTATTGCTCAACAGCTCCTTCTCTGGAACCTGTTTCAGCTGTAAGTCATGTTGGATAGAATGTTGCTGGTTATATACATACATGTCAATGTAATGAGTCTAAAAAAGCGCGTTAATCGTGGATTCTCGATTCTGATTGGTCTGAATGTGTTGATTAAATTTCCGACCGTAGGTCCAGCTGCAAGGTTTATATTAATGCGCTCAATCTAATTTCTATAGCAGCAACTTACATATACACTTGTAATAAAAATGCATCGACTATGATATGGTGAAGTTTGCGTTTGTGGAAAGGGTCTCTGTGGAAGTGCTTCAGAGATAAAGTTTTTTGACAAGAATTTCTTCAGGACCGAGGGCGTTGCACTTTGTGCGCGATGACAAGATGTTCTTGTTTCATTAATTTCAAGAGAGAAGAAAAAAAGGAGGTTGGTGAGGGAAACGGTTGTTTATAGATGCTATAACATCTGTAATACCAAGAACAAACTTGTTTGGTGGATGTTCCATGACATTACATGTAACGATAAATGGATAAAAGAGTATGATGTGTCATTCTTTAATAAATAACGTATGTTGGCAAACTTCTGGGATATAAGAGGAACACTTCAGAACATACTGTTATAGGAAAGTAATCAACTTCACTACGGTAGCAGTAACTCCACACTACCCCGTCTCTGAATATTTTCCTAACGGCATCGTCCATCATGTTTTCTTCCTGAATTGCTATTCTGATTGTGAAAACCAAGTAGGTAATATGTAATGAATATGAAACCACACCATGCTCTGAAACCAAGTTATGCAGATTAAGAAATGACTCAGTATCAAACACCATCTCGATTGAATCTTGAACCTTGACTTTTTTTTGGCATTTGTTCTATATTTAATTATTTACAGATTATATATTTTTTTGCAACTTAAAGAATTAAAATTGGCATGGCGATTAAAGTTGAACTAGTTGAATAGTTATTTAAACTCATTAATTCAATTGCTCCGGTCAACACTTTTTAAATAGTTATTGAAATACATTAATTCAATTGCTTCAGTCAACACAGTGGTGCAGTATGACTAAGTTAACACAAGCGGAAATTGTGACTCAATGGAAATACCTACCTTGTTTTGAACTTTTCACTTTAACGCTCTGTCGGAAAACAGAAGAACACATGCTCAGAAAACGTGAAGGAACAGACATGTGTGAATCATTCACTGAATCATTTAGTTCATTCAGAACAAGCTTGTTTTCTTCAGATTTTGCCTTCATGGCTGCGTAGTTGGGCATTCCATGAGCCAGTAGTGTCAGTGGTTATAACTTAGTGCTTAGTTTCCAAAAAAGAAGTGTGAACTGTTTATAGTTAAGACTCATAAATGGGAGTCTTATATGATAATGCAACATTGCTTTTTGGCTTTTTTTTATCAAAATATTGCATGGTATATTGTATTATCCTAATTCTTGTCAACTTTTAGGAAGTAACTAGTGTTAAAACTGCAGTGTGGAACGTTTCTTTAGCTGCAGCATCTCTGTGTTTACTCTACACACGTATGAATACAATGGTAAAACCCCTCAAAGACATATTAATCACCTTGCTTCTAGTCATCACATCTATGAATGTCCTGGGCTGGGAGTTTCCCAACCACTCAGATGAGGTGCCCAATCTCTGCTTTTGCTGGACTGTATCAGACTGACAGGGGTCGCTGTTGCTCGGACCTGTAATAAAGGGAAGATACAGTTCATTAAAAGGAAGGTTTTAAAATCCACAAGTTGATCAAAATTACATCCCAGACATGTTTGCTTCCTCTTAACTGTGTCTCGAATCGATTTCACAATTGTGCGGTCATACTATGCTGTTTTAACATTTCTTCACATTCCACAATTGGGGTGCCATTACAAATATGGAAAGTATATTTTAAAGACAGGCAACGTGTCCATCAAAAGTTATAGATAAATACCTTAAAGTGTTAATAAAATCAATCGTCAGCACTTATAAGACAGTAATTCCTATGAGCCATCCATCAAAGGTTATGAAATATGTAAATCATCATTCCATGATATTCATGCAACCCTGTTACCTGAACAAATTCACCCCTAGGAAATATTTGGTCACATGTTCAACAAGAAGTCGTGTCATTCGATTTTCTTGAATAACTTGAGAAGAAAATAACCTTCTCTTCATATTAATGGCGTCAATTTGAAAGTACTGCCCTGTTTATCAATTTCTTTTATTCAGTTATTTAAAAAGCAAGTAAATCATTATAATGTTTACATTTTGTGCGTATTTGCTAATTCTGTGCTAAAGACTCAGGCAAGAGCAAAATGCAGCCATTGGCAGTAAAATTACCTTGTTAAAAAAATTTAATACTGTTTTAACATGGGTTAATGTATTTTTTAATGTTTTCTTAGATTCAACGTTAAAAAATGATTAAAATTACAAAACCTAAATGACACCCTAGAACCGGAATTGCTCATATGACTTCATCATACCTTCTTCTGTGACTACGATGAAAGATTCTCGGGTTCTTCTAGGGAGTGGAGGGGTAAGAGGAACTGGTGTCTCTGAAGTCGAAACTGCAAAGAAGCCCAAGAGGTTGCAGAAGAAACACAGGCACTGCATGTGCGAAATATCTTTCGAATGTGGATCGTGATGACGGCAGATTAAAAATACACTGTACCTTCCATCACAAAAGAATCGGGTGTACGTTCAGGGAGAGGAGGAGTGAGACTCTTTGGAGGTTCTGGAGTCAAAAATGAGAGATAGATGAATCGGTTTTTAAGAAGTATTTGAACTATTCAAGTACTAGTATTTGAAGTATTTGAAAGTATTCAAGTAGAAGAACTATTTGAATAGTGCTTTCATGAATAGACACTGGCACAAAACCACTTCTACATGGATATTTAGATGCTTAGTGAGCAAACCAGGAAGACAAGGGAACCCAAAGGGTACCCATCATTTTCTGCATGACAGGAGATAATGGGATTACATTTACATTTATGTCATTTCTTGCATTGAGGTTCGCAACTTTCTTGGCCAAAAGCTGACAGGTGAAGAAGGAAGAAAGAAAACGTACCATCTGCGACACCCCACCCATAAAAAAACCCCAACAAACAAAACAAAAAAAAAACCATCTACCTACTTCACAAGTTCATTCACAGGGATTAGACATAAACAGCTGGAGCATGGAAGTATAGTTTACCTTCTGAAGGTATCTGAAGTGGAGCAAAGGGCTGGATGTTAAGTGGAACTGGAGGGAAAGGAGATCACAGCTTTGGTTAGGATTCCTCGAGTTCTTGTAGCAAAATAAAGCAAACTCTTTCACTTGTATGTGTTTTGTAATATCATATACATTTAATGGACTCACCATTAAGTGACAGCCTAGCTCTTAAACTCTGTAGGGGAGAGCGTATATATAGACATGAGTCCATTTTGTGAGACATACGTTTACCTTTACATCTAAGCATTTATCTGGAATCGACTCTGATAGAAAGATCACAAGACTACCAACTGACTGAGGACAAATGTAGCCTACAGAGAGAGCACCAAAAGTAGTCAGGCAGTCAGCATTAGTTATCGCTTGGATTAATACAATCTTTTATGTTAAAGAAGACTAACTTGCCCAGAATTAGACCTACGTGTGTTTGAGCACCCCACGTAGACATACAGATTTGTGACAAATTGATTATGGTGTTGGGTAACCACAAGCCACCAGAACAGTTGCCTTCAGATGCACCTTCAGAGTCTATATGTATCTGGAACTATCCTGGAGTCATGAACACTGTCCTTCTAATAGGTATTCCCTCAACTGGTGTTTTGATGATGGTGGTGGAGAGTGCTGTCTAATAAATCAGTCCAAAATCAGGAGAACTTTGTATTGATTTGCAGTGATGCTCCCTTCTGGGGGGGACGAGTGAACCCAAACCATGTTCAATAAATGCCACCCACAGCATAATAGTGCCACTGGGTTTTCCTATAATTTCTCAACCGCCTGAATACACACATACACTCTCAAAGTAGGACTGTATTGTACATGAATACATGACAAAGAAACAGCAAACCTTTCCCTACCTCCCAAGTTCAAATTGCTTGTTATTAGTCTACATTATGTAAATCCCGCCTACCTTGCTCCTGGACCACGACCTCTTAAAGTCTGGCACATCTAAATTTGAATTCCCAGACCATTCAGAGGATTTTCCGACCCTGAGGACAGTTTCCTGGGGCTTTTCTTGTACTGCATTCCGTAATAAATCTGTTAGGAGGCAAACAATCCGTGAGGTGCATTCAGCATATGCTGTATATTTCATCATTCTTTGATTACTGTAAATATTGGTTTCCATTTTAGATCTGAATGCATGGGCATGATGATATCTACATTCACCAGGCACTTTATTAGCAATATTCATGAAGTTATCCAATCAGCCAATTATGAAGCAGCTTGCACAATGCATACAATTATGCAGATACAGACCAAGAGCTTCACCAAATATCAGAATGGGATTTTCTTGCATAACAGCCTCTAGAATTGACAAAAATTGCGTGACAAACAAAAAGAAATCGAATCAGAGGCAATTCTGTGAGCGGAAACACAGAATGAGAGATCAGAAGCCAGACTGGTTCAAGCTTGACAGGGTTGCTACCGTAACTCAAATAAACACTGTTTATAACCATAGTGAGCAGAATAGGATCTTAACAAAAACAGAAGACCACAATCAGATTACACTGCCGTCATCCATGAACAGGAATCTGATGTTATAATGGACACAGCTACACTGAAACTGGACAGTTTGGAGACTTCACCTGTATCTGCATGATTTTATGCATTGCACTGCTGCCACCTGATTGGCTGCTTTTATATAATGACTGATGAAGTGGACATGAGTGAATGCATTCGGATCTATGATGAAAAAAAACATAGACATCTATCTTTGTGGGACATTCAATACATGGCGTCAGCTGTTTTTCTACCTGCATCATCAGCCATTACAAAAGATTCTGGAGTTCTTTCTGGCAAAGGTGGTGCAGGAGAAGGAGGGCTTCCTCCTGTTAAGAAATAGCACTCTTAATAATTTAACCAGAGTCACAAGATAAAGTCTTAACGTAGTCCCAGTAATAGTAGTATTATATGTTTTTTCAGCCTCTTACCTTTGATTGAAAGATTATCGGGTGGGATGACCAACATCAAGTTCTGGTCGACGCCCATATTGCCCAAACTGCCTGTATTTCCTGTGTCATCCTTCGCACTCATATCTCCCTTATCACCCATATTGGCCGTATCTGTGTCTAAAAGACACATTGCAGGTTTTAAGCATAAGAATTGTACACAGAAATATAAAGGAAAAATTCATTTTGAATGGCACAATTTACAAAATTCATTTCAACTGCTTCTGATAGTCATGGCAGTGAATTTAGCTGTTTCTTCATTTCTTAAAGAGTGATGCAGCGGTGCTTTATTCTTTTAATCAGTCCAGTTCTATCAACTATTTATCTGTACACTCTGGTCACACAGAACAGATCACAGCATCAACCAAAAAATTAGCACCAGAATCCCAAAGCACATCACAAATACTACAATATAAACACATTTGAGGTGGTTCAGAGTGGACTTGTCTATTGTACAAGAAGCGAAATTTAACCAACTAACTGATGAGACATTTAAAAGGGCTTTGTTGAGAATTAAGTGTATTCTGTATGGCAGGAGGTTTCTGCCGAATGAAATATTACCTTAGACACTGAAATTCATTTTTAATGGAGTCATAAATATATACTGTACCATTTAATAGAGTTGAATCAGTTGTGCACTGAAGAAGAGTAGGTGTGAGAATTTGTGGAGGTTCTGGAGTCACAAATTAGAAAGAGAATTAAATTAAGTACATTCATTTACTTAGATACAGTATTTGTTTTACAACTGTAAATCTGGCTCGTAAAAGCCTTCCAAAGCAAGCTTGCTTATATTTACAAGGCGCACTAAGTAAGTTAGTTGTAATTCTTTAAATCATGAATTGATAATAAGTCTTGTATTTAACCCTCTGGAAGCCAAGACCAAAAATGATTTGGACGATACTACACTTGATGCTCATCTGCAAAATCAGTTTATACAGTGAAAAAAATATTTGTGAGCCCCATGGTGGATATATAGATTCCATCTTGTACTGAGCAATGCTGGCTTCCAGAGGGTTAAAGCGACTGTCAATCAGTGTTGATGAATCACTGATTTGATTTTCAAGAAAATTAAATACCCAAAGAGTCATGGGCCAGGAAATGTTTTATAAGTAAATGTCTTAGAGGTATTTCCTCTAGTCATTGAGTTCTTGAACACTGTCATACTTTACAAGACTTTAATCTTGGTAGAATTATTTCTTGCATATTAAAGAACGATGTTGGTCATAATGAAACAAAAATCCATCCATCCATCCATCCATCCATTATCTATACCGCTTTATCCGTCTGGGTCGCGGGGAAGCTGGAGCCAATCC
>JAQQZR010000015.1:16962058-16976042 GCA_030068235.1 Notoglanidium macrostoma | reverse complement strand
CCACGCATGCACGGGGAGAACATGCATACTCCGCACAGAAAGGCAACCTGGGTGACCCGGGGATCGAACCCAGGACCGTCTTGCTGTGAGGCGACATTGCTAACCACTGCACCACCGTGCCAAAAATTAAAAAGAAAATACAACACTGCAGCTAACCTTCCTCAGCCATAATGAAGGATTCTGGGGTTCTCTCTGGTAAAGGAGGAGGAGGGCTTTCTTCATCAGACTTAGGTGTAGCCACACCTGGCCACAAACACAAGGGTAGTATTGTTAGATTATTAGACTTCTAGACACTTATTTTTCCAGTTTATGAACCTGCCTTTGCTAAATTTCTGAGGTCTTCACATATGATGTATAATAAAAGAAGATTGATTGAGAAAAATTGGTATTCTCACCTGAAATTTTGTCCTGCATTGGTGGTTCAATAGTCTGAGTTTTAAGAGCCAAACTGGGTCCAGTGAAACAAGGGTTCTTCATGCAGCTTAGTATTCCTTCAGTACCCCCAGACTCAGTGGACATGGGAGAATCTGGGCCAAAATATGGATCCTCTACTGTAAGACAAATGGAGGGAGCCTGGAGAAGAGTACCATCATTGCTTATTTCTGCCTGATTGGTCTGATGTGGGCTGGACTCCTGTACTACTGTTGGTCTGAAGGGATTATTGGATTTCAGAATGTCATTTTGTTGGGCTTGGTTTGTTGTTGCAGTTTCAGGTATTTGTGGCTTAGGGCATCCAGGATCTGCTTTCTGAGGTCGAGGAGGTTTAGGCATCTGGTACTTTATGGGTTCAAGATCTGTTTGCTGAATTGGTGGAGGTTCAAGTATCTGAGAATTTTGGTATTCAATATCTGTTAACTGAAGAAGAGGAGGTTGGAGAATCTGTGATTTCCGGTATCCAAGATCCGTTTCCTGAAGTGGAGGTGGTTCGAATGTCTGGGACATTCGGCATCCAAGATCTGTTTTCTGATGTCGAGGAGGTTTAGGTATCTGGGCCTTTCGGTATCCGAGATCTGTTGGCTGCAGTGGAGGAGGTTCGAGTATTTGGGACTTTCGGTATCCAAGATCTGTTGGCTGCAGTGGAGGAGGTTCGAGTATTTGAGACTTTCGGTATACAAGATCTGTTGGCTGTGGTAGAGAAGATTCGAGTATCTGCGACTTTTGGTATACAAGAACTGTTGACTGCAGTGGAAGAGGTTTAAGTATCTGGGAATTTTGATATCCCAGATCTGTTTGCTGCAGAAAAGGAGGTTCAAGTATATGGGGTTTCTGGTGTCCAGGTTCTGTTTCCTGAAGTAGAAAAGGGTCTACTGTCTGGGGCTTTTGGCATCCAACATCTGTATTCTGAAGTAGAAACGGGTCAGATATCTGGGGCTTTTGGTAACCAACATCTGTTTTCTGAACTGGAGAAGGTATCTGGGATTTTTGACATCCAAGATCTGCCTTCTGCAGTTGACTTGATGTGGCCGTGACCCTTGTGTAAATTTTAGACTTGGCCCAGTTCTTCATGTCATTGAACACATCTGCTGGGGTGTATTTGGGACCTGGTGGAGTGGGAGGTCGCAAATGAGGTGGCAGTGGCTGAGAGACTGCACTTGGCTCAAGATGGTTGGAAAATTCTGTATGGACCTCCTTTTCAGGATGCCTATGAAGACAACAGAATTGACCAAATTGCAATGTTCTCAAAGGTACCTGTATTTCAATATCTCTGTTCTGCACAAGATGTTAGTGAATAATACCTGAGGTCATAGCATGGATGCGGTCTATTCTCTTTTACAGGCTCTGGCTCGTCGTCAGACCCATTGAAGTCTGAAACCTCACTGTCACTTTCTATGGGGATTTGTGGAGGTGTATCTAGAACCTGATTTATGTTAAAGGACAAATACTCATCATTAGGCAATAATGTGACAATTTGAACTGCTGGAGTTTCTGGAAATTCAGCTAAAGTAATTCATATCATTGTGATTTCATATTATGTGTAGGAATTCAAATGGCAGCAAAGTTATGTTAAAGAAACTGCATAAGTAACACACAGCAATGGGCTATAACCCAAACTAAAAATAAATAGCATATTATAATGTTATAATGCCATAGGTTGTAAGTTGCAACAGTTGGCAATTTTACTCACTCCTTTTTTATAAAAAATAGTACTCTACTGTGGCCTTAGATTTAGAAGATACCTGACCATCACACCCTTCCCTAAATGGTTGGTACAAAGTTGGGAGCAAACTATTTTGTATAGAATGTCTTTGTATGTATGTAGCATTACAATTTTCTTTCATTCGAACTAAGAGGCCCAAACATGATCCACAAGCACAAAGTGAGGTCCATGAAGACATGATTTGCCAAGTTTGGAGTGGAAGTATTTGAGTGGCCTGAACAGAGCCCTGACCTCAACCTCACTGAAAACCTGTGCAATGAACTGGAATGCAGACTGTACCCCAGGACTCCTCACCTGATATTAGTACCTGACCTCACTAATACTCTAGCATATAAATGAGCAAATCCGCAAAGCCATGCTCCAAAATCTGGTCGAAAGCCTTCCCAGAAGAGTGGAGGTTCTTACAACAAAAAAGGGCACTAAATCTGGAATGGAATGAGCAAAAATCCCATATGCATGTGATGGTCATGTGTCCACAAACCTTTGGCTATATAGTCTATGTGGTTTGGATTATGAACCCTTGAATCAGCTGTCAAGGTAATGAGGGAGATTGCTCAGTAGCTACCTTTTGGTGTTTTTAAAAGGTATGTAGAAATTTTCTAACATACTATAACTTCAAAACTGCAGAATTCAAGTATGATATTTATGTCTTTTTTGCAAAAACTTATAAGGGCTATAAGGGACACAGATGAATGTTAAATAGGTATTAGGCACTAAATACTGTATGGGTTATCATTTAACGTGTTTAGTTAATTGAAATTATATTTGATGCAAACGTCCTTCATTCATCCCAAACAACTCCGTGAGTTTGTGATCTCACCTCCTGTTTCCTTGGGTTTGAATCCATCATCTGCAGATAATTCTCAAACAGGAACTGAATCACTCTGTAAACTAGTTCATACTGCTCCTATAGACAAAACAAAACAAGAAATACAACTGAGGAACTCATAATACTCTGCATTCTTGACCTACCAGGATTATTTCTTCATTTATCAGAGTTGTGGTGGATGCTGCATTATCCTGGGAACACAGGGACAATCCCCATGGACACAGGATAATTATGCACTGAAGGTGATCCAAGCTCAGGATTAAACTGGGGACCCTGGAGCAGTGAGGCAACAATGCTACGCAATGTACTATCATGTGGCCATTTACCAGGTTGGGTTGTTTTTTTTGAGACAGGAAGAACAAAACTTGGTTTTTACCTTAGTCTGGACTATGGAAGGTCTCTGTGTTCTCATGTCCTGAACCAGGTCATATATACTGAAGTCCTCTGGAATCATCTAAAATTGTTGGAAACTGACAGGTAAATATCTAGAAGATTATTGTAGGCTATTTCAGTCAATAGGTACAACATTAATATTTGCTCCTCTGCATCTTTCCTGTACATAAATAACCTAAATAATGTGAAATAGTGTGCTCTTACGTGTTTTTTTAGAAGGTTCCAGGTATAATCAATGGCACACAGTGCCCCTGTCCTTCCACATCCAGCACTGCAAATCGCCAAATTAGATAAGAAAAACAGACAAAAAACAATTTAAAGACCTATACACTATACACACTGTCAAAATACATTATATGTGTATTTTGTGAACACCTGACCGTCACACCCGTATGTGCTTTTTGAACATCCCATTCCAGATTTAGCCCCCCTCCAATTTGCTGTTATAACAGCCTCCACTCTTCTGGGAATTCTTCCTTTCTACTAGATTTTGCAATGTGGCTGTAGGGATTTGAGCTCATACAGCCATAGAGAGCATTAGTGAGGTCAGGCACTGATGTTCTGTGAGGAGGTCTGGTGTGCAGTCGGTGTTCCAGTTCATCCCAAAGGTGTTCAGTGGGGTTGAGGCCAGGGCTTTGTGTAGGCCGTAAGAAGTCTTCAACTCCAAACTTGGCAAATGATATTTACAAGGGACTTCACTTTGTGCATAAGGGCACTGTCATGATGGAACATGTTTGGGAATCATAGTACCAGTGAAGGGATATTGTAACACTACAACATACAAAGACAAATACAATTCCAACAGTTTGGGGAAGGCCCTAAGGACTTATGTCAATATAGTGTACATTAAGACACACTGAACCTAGTCATGAGTCAGCAAAAGAGTGACATGATCACCAATTATGACAAGAAAGTGTAGTTTTCTCAACAGCCACAGAGCAACACCCAGGAGACATTTGCATAAGAGTGTTTTGTGTTGTCAAGACAGTGTTATAAATGCAAGCTTGATTACCATTACCAGAGCATTCAAATCTTTTGGCTAGCATAATGACTTCTTAAATAGTGAAATTATTGTGTACAAAAAGTTGACTTTTATTGGTAATTATATTGAGGCATTTTCTGCCTTCTCTGTTTAAAGACAAAGCAACAAACTTCATTAAAAAATCTTCATCACGTAAGCCCTACATAACTTCTGTAGTATTGCTTCATAAAATATTCATGCAATGCATATGCATGTGTCAAAGCCCCAGTCTTAAATTGTCAGTGATACTCTCATGGCTTTTCATGTTAACCAGACAGTATGGCTGGAAATTACGCAAATCAGCTTATTTGATTTTTTTTTTTGGTTTTCAGTTCACGTTATCAGACCAAAACTGTATAACAGATGTCTTGTCAACATGTCTGGCTTTATATTAATGAAATCACCTAAACATCACAGGAAAAAAAAATATTGCACTGTTCTGTTGATTGTTGTATAAGTTTCGAAGCATTGCAACCTGAGTTAGGTCTATTCTTTTGTAACCACTGAGAACTTTGGCTTTACTGACAGGCCCGCGTGTTTAATTGGCCAACCACCTGCACGCATTTCCTGTGTGACTACAGCGCACAAAAACCATAAAAGGGCAGATTCAGGGTCTGCTTCTTGTGTAACGTAGAAGAGGATGTTTTTTTTTTTTTTCCTCATTCTACTTTTCACCAACATTCAGCTAGAGATCACCTGCAGTGGATGCAGATGGGAACATCGTTCTGCTCCTGGAACATACGCATGTCCTGCAGTATCTCCAGAATGGGGGGGATGGAGTCTGGTACACCGTGATCAGGCCAGTTCATATAGTGCAGCTGCTTCAGTGTGCGAGACGACTGGGGGGAAACAGGGTTGCAAAAGTTTATGCTCATCATGCTCTCCGAATGCAAACAAAAAAAAAAGGTGTCCGAGCACATCGCTCGATCACGTGATGCATTACATTACTACTCACATTTTTATAAGTCACCTTCAGGATCCTTATCAAATAGTCTCCCTTGTTCTCTTCTGATTCCTGCACAAGATAGAACAGAACACTTCAACCTTCTTTCACCTTTGAGCATTGTACTAGGCATGGTACGCTTAAGCCTGCAGCTACACTTCCTAGTATACAAAATGTAGAAGTTCCCTGTTCTTCTTTTAGCAGAGGTTCAGATTCATTAGTTACACATTCTAGGTTCAAAGTAATAACATGACAGGAATTACTCCTCTATGGTTGCACGACAAACACACAAAGCTCTTCCTCTGCAGTGTGATTACAACATTTAGTTTAAGTTTAATTTTAGGAACTGACCTCAAAATCATTAGAACCAGAGCTTCATCATGGGTTTCAGTGCGCTGGGTTTTTGAGGAACTTAAAAATTGGCTTTACAATTAGATCATCTACGTGAGGGCTTTGAGTTCTACTGCATTTCAAAACACCAGGACAGGAAATGTGGTGTGAGTGAGACAGGAAGTGTCACTTACACAGTATATCTTAAATGGTTCACACACAAACACATCCACCATAGTTTCAGGCCAGTAGCGCTCACACTTTTTCTGAAAGATAAGACTCATTTTCAGACTTCATACATGTTAACCCTTAATGTGAAACCCATAGTATTTTCAGATATCTTATATTAAAGCAAAAAAAAGGTCCATTTATTGTTCTTTAATAAATGATGACGGTGAATTGTAGCACAATATACAACAGCAATGCTTACCCTTCCCATTTCAAATTCCCTGCAAGCCATCACGACAACCTGAAGAGCGAGAGAGAGCGAGAGAGAGAGAAGGAGAGAGAGTTGGCAGGTTTTAAACATGACGCTAATGATATTGACACGGATAGTATACATTTTTTTCCTCCAAACAACTCAGTAAAGGGGTCCCATATAAAATGTAATAAATAAATAAATAATGGTTAAAAGTACTCACCTTCACGTTGTATTCCCAAAGCATCCTCCAGAAGTCCAGGACTGTGTGTGGCAGTGGGCCTTGAGTGGCAATATACTCCGTCGGCCCCCAAACTCCCTACAATAATTCAGAAAAAGATGATTCATACCTAAGACAGACAACAGGTTTCATACTGAGTCTTATTCTGCATATCATTCCATCTGTTCATTTGTCTTTATAAAGCATAAAATCAACACTGTCCTTTCTACATCGTTAGTTCATCTCCCTGGTCATATTGTGAGTGACACTCGTCGTTATCAATTCAGTTAAACTCGAATATGTTGCAAATCAACTTTACAGAAACGCTGATCTGGCCCATCATAGCTTTTGTCCACATCTAAAAACAAAATCTTTTCCGCTTGCTGTTTCACGATGTCTTTAATCTGATGTTAGCTATTTTGTTGGTGCATCTCATTGTTTCATCTTAAAAGAAAAAAGTGCAATTAAATGGCATGTGAAATACAGCTCACATACCCGGATGAAATTGGCATTGATGTAGTCCGTGTCATTTTTGGAGGTGTTCAGTGAGAGTTTCACTCTGCTGTGATCAACTGTGGAAAAACACAATCACTGAGCATGATCAGGAGTACAGATAGTGATAACGTGCTCACATGCGGTGACAGTGGCTCAGACTGAGCATCTACCTCAGCAGGAGTAGCAAAAGTGAATGTTTCACTCACATGGAACAATGTCCTTATATCTGTTCTTCTTCACATTCTCCTGCTTTTCAGCAGCCTTGGTGGAGAAGGTCTTCTCGGTGCGGTACTTTGTGGACTGCCTCTTCAGTTTCTGATCGAGAGAAAACAAAAACAATGCATGTTTTACTTAACTTAGTAAAGCTTAATAATGTTTTATGTAGTCTAGTTATTTTTTATTTAACTTAATTATGTTTTATTTGACTTGTGATGTTGTACACAGCCTAGTTAGGTTTACTTACCTCAGTTATAATTCACTTAGCTTAGTTATGTTTTACTCAGCTTAGTTACAATTGACTTAATGACAAGCTTTGTACAGTTAGTTCAGTTAAAAGCAACTTAGCTTAGTTACATTGTAATTAATTATGTTTTACGTAGCTTAGTAATGGTTTAATTAGCTTAGGTATATGTTTTACTTAACTTAGTTACATTGCTCAAAAGAACATGCATGTTTTATTTACTTTACCTGTGTTTTATCTAGCTTAATTATATTTTACTTAGCTTAGTAAACGATCACTCATCTTAGTTATGTTTTACATAGCTTAGTAACATTGATCAAAAACAACATCCATAGTTTCCTAGCTTAATTGGTTTTTCTTAGCTTAGTTATGTTTTTCTTCGCTTAGTTATGTTTTATGAAGATTAGTTATGTTTTAAAAGCTTAATTATATTTAATTCAGCTTAGTTACATTAATGAAAAATAAACATGCATGTTTTACTTACCTGTGTTTTATGTAGCTTAGATAATATACATGTTTTACTTAACTTTATTAGTTATGTTTTGCGTACTACTACTACGTACGTTCTACTTAGCATAGTTATGTTAACTTAGCTTGGTTATGTTTTGCTTAACAGCATGCTTGTTTTGCTTAGCTTACTTATGTTTTGCTGAATCTAAATGTTTTTTTAGTTGTTTTACTTAACTAGGTTATGTTTACTAAGCTCAGAAACGTTTCATTAGCTTAGTTATACTTTACTTAGCTAAGCTATGCCCTTAACTACCCCCCCCTTCCCTGTCCAATACTCAATGCTTGAATTATACGTTGCTGCTGCTGCAAATTGCAAAAAAAGGGTCTGTCAAAAGGATGATGTAAATGTACGACAAAAAAATCACTAATCTGTTCAAGTGGTAAGAATTTTCTTTAAAAAAAAAACTTAAAATATTAAACATGAGCTCGTGTAGTTCGCCCCTTTTAAATATCTGTTTTACAATCTGCACCACCAGCATATCATGGTTGAGGTTTGAAAGTCATGTACACGTGTTTGCGTGTGTATTGCATGCCTAAGAGCAACAGTTTCCCCTTAGTTTGTTTGTCCCAGAAGAGAACGACCATCATAATTAAATAACTTTCAAACCACAGCTCTCTTCAAAGCAGTGCACTAAGTGGGGTACTCCTCAAGTGTGTCTTCACTAGCAATACAAAGTTCACTTACCGGCTAAACACGCACCATTAAACATTTACAAAACTACTGCATTTCAAAGTTCTTCTGGTAGAAAAATGTGGCTCTTACCTACTGGCTCAGATCTGCATTTAAAAAGCTTTCTTTTTTTTTTGTACAGAACACAAAGTCAAAGACAGCAAAAGTTACAGCCCTGCATATTGGCATTGCAGAATAACTCAGTGCTTCATTGCAACAAGATTAGTGAGATCTCCATGAGACAGATCCAGTTTAACAGACCCATAGTTAAGGGAAGAAAATTCCTTTCTGGACGATGGCAGTGCATGCTAATCAGACGGCAGTGTCCTAGGTAGAAAGCATTTTTGGGCACACTCCTCAGAAACGTACTGTCCCAATCAGAAGGCAGTCGCGCACTGAAATGCCTAATTTTGGATATTTGTATGTATCCTTCTCAGCCAAAGGCAATCTCAATAATTCTATTTGCTGGATGACACACATAATTCTGTACTGGTCCTTGAATTTTCTAATGCATCATATAACTGCTTTTAACCCTCTTGTAAAATTCGATCCAGACAGATATTCAGCCCAAAGGACACTTTCTTAGCTCACACTACATGGATCTACTTATTTTGAATTTCTGTTGGAGTAAGAAGGTCTGCATTTTACCATTAATGTTTATTTATTTCACAAATCTGTTTATTCAAAGTGAAATACAAGCTAACCAAAGAATAATCCAAGCTGTCTACGACAGTATATTGGCGTTAAGATTAAACAATGAACATGAGCTCAAAATGCAAAATTTTAGCTTTAATTTAAGGATATTAATTTCCAAATTGGAAATTCTATAATATATAGCATTTTTTTAATAAGTCCCCCTTTTTTAAAGGGACCAGAAATAATTGGACAAACTAACATTTTCATTTGCAATACTAGGTTGCAAATATTTTTTGCCTTGAGTTTGGAACCCTTAGACATCACCATTGACTAGATTTCGTCCCTGGTGAAGCTCTGCCAGGCCATGCAGCTGTCTTCAGTTCCTGCACTTCCTTGGGCCATTTTGCCTTCAGCAAGTGAAAGGTAAGCACAATTGGATTCAGGTCAGGTATCAGACTTGGCCATTGCAGAACATTCCACTTCTTCGCCTTAAAAAAACTCTTGGGTCGCATTCAAACTGTGCTTTGGATCTATCTGCATTGTGGAACTCTGTCCAATGGGTTTTGAAGAATTTGGCTGAATTTGAGCAGATAATACTTTATACACTTCAGAATTCATACTGCTACATTTGTCAACAGTCACGTCATCAATAGCTGCAAGGGAACCAGTTCCATTAGCAGCCTTACAGACCCATAAAAAGAAGTCATATGCTTCGGATCATGAGCACTCCCTTCCTTTCTCCATACTTTTCTCTTCCCATCATTCTGGCACAAGCTGGTCTTTGTCTCATCTTTTGATAAGATGTTGTTCCAGAACTGTACAGGGTTTTAGTGAAATCATTTCTTGATTGTTGACCTTGACATAGACATGCCTAAATCCCGGAGGGTGTTCTTTTTCTGGCCAACTATTGTGAAGGGTTTTTTCTTTACCAGGGAACAAATTCTTTTGTCATCCACCACAGTTGGTTTCTGTGGTCTTCTGGGCATTTTGGTGTTCTTGAGCTCACCAGCATGTTCTTTCTTTTAAAAAATGTACCAAATAGTTGATTTGGCCACACAGAATGTCTTTGCTATCTCTCACTTTCATTCCAAGTGAAAACGCCACCCTTGAAACTAACTCTAGGTCTTTAATCTGCTTACTTGTGTAAGTAAGTAATGGCATAAAGGCACTTTATTGCACTTTTTTAGGCTCTGAAGAATCTCTATTTGGACTAACAAATTGATAACAGATAATCAGATACTATCTAAAACAGACAAAACTTATACCAGTATGTCTATTAAAATATCATGGGTAATAGTGCAAATGCTAAATTCAAGTCCATCAAAATCAAAACAGAAACATACCTGAGGCAAACAGTAGGTCATTGACCACACTAGCCACTACTAACTCTGTCCTTCCTTAAAAGAGACAGAAGTATATAATTCTGGTTATTTCTTCTTAGAATACATCAGTATTGTTGAGCAAAATTTCACCCCCAAATCTTAGATTGGACCATGTGGTTGATTAGATGGTAACTGAGAGATGAGTGGAGCCATTTGGAGTGGAGTATTTTTTGAAGAGTGGTTTAACATTAAAAAATGCTACTTAGAAGGATGAACAAGAGACAAGAGACCAAAGGCGCACTTTGTTGTCTGCTAGCATACTTATTTCTGCAGATCATGACGCATCCTTTCAAAAGTCCAGACCTGTGTCTTAGAAAGTGAAATGGCACGAATCCGACAAGTGATTTGTTTCTGTTCAGTATGCTGCAGGAACTTTTCATTTGTGATACTTTGTTCTATCTAGGGTACAAATGCATGTCTTCACATCCATTTTACTGCTTTTCTTTATAAGCAACACATGATTCAAAAAACAGGGTGATAAGACTAACAGTGACTTAGAAAGGAAAATACAGAAAGAGCACCGAAGTCCATGTTAGCATGTGTTTTGTCAGTTAATATCTGGAAGTATTATTAGGAATGTATACACACAGGTGACAAATTAAAGGAAAAACAACATTTCGTAGTGAATGAAATGGATTGATACTATAAATTCCTTCCAAAATATGTTTTTTTGGTGATGGTGGTGGAGAGCGATGTTGCCCATAAGTGTTTGGTTGAGCTGAAATCTGGTTATAGCATATAATTTACATAATATTTCATCCTCGATAAACGATTCAGTGAGCCCTCAAGCACTGTAGTTGGGGAGGGGTCTTCCTGGAAGATACCACACCCATCTAAATAGTGGTGTAGGTGATCAATCAAAAGAACCTCTGAGTAAACATGCCGACACAAACCATGCAACAAAAAAAAAACACATCATAAGAGAAACACCAGTTTTTGCATTTAATTGTCCCCTGTCTCTATGTCGGGTCTTTTGTAATGAACCGTTTTATCGGTGCAATGGTTCTTGGTCATTGGGATATCCATTACAGAATAAGAACTTTAAGAGGGATGTGTGTGTATCAGTGTGAAATAGAGAGGGCAAGAAAGAAAAAATGGTTTCCTGTAGTCTTTATAATGTAAAGTATCTACGTTGGCATTTCAGCTTAAAAAGTTTTAGTTCCTGTTATCACTTACATTACAATAGATATAAATAGCCGTTCCCTCATCAGCCTCTCTTTTTAATTTAATAAGAAAAATATCTCTTGCTTGAAGATTCTCCCAGAGTAACAAACAAACAAATAAATAAACAAATTAATGTTACAAAGCACTGACACATTTTCTTACAGAAAGCCTTACCAATGACTATAATAGTGTATCATATATTATAATAGTGTATATTAATAATATAGTGTATATTATTAATATTATTATTATATATCATTTATTATTATAATATAATATAATATAATAATAGTTATTATTAATAATAGTGTATATTATTTAAAATCCGTTTATTATTAGACTAGGTTACATCAAGTGTCTGCATGACAAGTCCCTGTGTATGTTCACAAGTATGTATCACTGTTACTACAGAAATGATAACATATTCAAACAAGTCATGGTAAAAGAGTGTAATTACAGTGAGACTGTCAGAGCTGCTGCTAAAGAAAATTCATCAACACCTTCTGACCAATCAGATTTGAGAATTCATATTGCTGTGGAATAAAAAAAAAAAAAAATGTAGATTTATATCAATGTTTAACTGTTTTGATATTCAGAGAATAACCCAGAACAGACGGTATACTGGTAATACTGTATACTGGTATACTGGTTAACATACCGTAGATTTGTGTATAATGGCGGAAAGAGAAGACAGGCTTCTAAGTTCTCTTTTTGAGCCAGTTCTCACTCCCAGAAGAGGAAGTCTATATCAAGAGTTTTCAGCCACACAGTTAGTCATCAGCTGTCTAGTTTAACTGAATTATGTATTAATATTTTTCCCTTTTGGCCAATTATGTAAGGTTGACATAACATTATCACAACTGTCTGCTTGCCTATACACACACACACACACACACACACATGTTTTTGAATTTCAAATGTCTAGTTGTAGGAAGTCAGCTGGACTTATCTAAACTAATCAGATCTGTACTGGTGATTAAATTTTATATTATATATATATTTATAAATCTTGTTGTCTTGACTACTAGACAAATAAAGTCACTGTCTGAGAAGATTTTAAGACAAATCACTGACTTTATTGTATATAACCTGCCTTTTTAAGGAATCCCCAGCTGCGTGACACTTTCATACCAGAAGCCACTTTACAATCAACCATACAAACAGGCATTGAAATGAACTCACCAAGAACTCAACAGCATAAGCACCATCTTCATAAGCCGATGTGACCTCTTTGTTGGCAAACTGGGCTAGGAAGCTCCTCAGGAGCTGAGCTTGGAGTTCCATTGTGCGGCGCGTCCCCCAGCAGTGCCCTCTGTCATGTTACATGGCTTTGAAGGCCCCAGTGGCTTGTACTCCCTCTCTCTCTCTTCTCCCTTGTCACTGTATAATTCTCTCACGCTCTCTTTCTTTTTCTTTCACTCAAACTGTCTGTCATCGCTCCCTTCAGCTGAAAAGTTGCCCAAGTTTTGAGGAACCCAAGTGCAGAAGCAGTAGATGGGCTGTCGTCACGGAAGCTTGTCAACAGGTTTCTGTGGTCAGAATAAAAATACCACCACTGTTCTCATCTCTGCCTGTCTCTTGCTAACTTGTTCTCTTCTCTCACTTTGCCTCTCTCATGAGAAGTTTTCTGCTCTCTCTCTCTCTCTCTCTCTCTCTCTCTCTCTCTCTAACATTCTGTCCAACTGACACTCTGTGTATCTGGGTCCTAGAGCCGCCCTTGCACAGGAAGCATACAGTGGGTGTGATTTTGTTTGTGTCTGAGACAGAGCGTGCAATAGAGAGAAGGAATCTTACACTGCTGTGGCACTCAGCAGGCAGCTGAAGTTGCATGGCCTGTTGGACGACACTCAGGGTGCTCTGGGTGACATTCAGGGTGTAACTGAAGTAGGAACAGGTCTAAGTCTGACAGATGGCAGATGCAATAGATTTCATTGTTTCCCAGCTACCATACATTTAAAATACGAACATGCAAGTTCCATTTCAAATGATCAGTTACATACTTGGGTACAAAACAAAACCAATTTCAGGTTTGCCTTGCAGAAAGTCTGACTGATTAGGCCTAAACGTTTTTAAAAGGCTACCAAAAATAATCTTTTTGGCTCCATCTAGCGGGTATTTTTGGAAGTATCCCATAGATGGAAAATTTTGTTCCACTGTTGAACTCATCATTTTGCTGGAAATGCTTATTAAGAAAAAAACTATAAAGACATATCTCTCCAAATATTAGTGTACTTGTTTTCTTCACTTTTTTGAAATATATACCATACATAAACCTGTACTTTACAGGGAGTGCAGAATTATTAGGCAAATGAGTATTTTGGCCACATCATCCTCTTCATGCATGTTGTCTTACTC
>JAQQZR010000015.1:16930314-16951901 GCA_030068235.1 Notoglanidium macrostoma | reverse complement strand
TGCTCAAGGGCCCAGCAGTGGCAGCTTGGCGGTGCTGGGATTTGAACTCACGACCTTCCGATCACTAGTCCAACGTCACTAGTCTTAGTGATTCGTGGTGAAGTTCAGGTGTTGCATTCAGTGAGGCCTTTTCAGGAAGGGCTCCTTTCTTGCAACATTTCCAGGCAGCTTGTTATGAAAGTGGTGTAACAGTTGATTTTGAAACTTGTCAAACACAACAGTCAACTAAACCATGAAATTCTACACCTGATCTTTAGGCTCTTTTTTTGCTTTTTTGTTATGGCCCTAACTGTACTTAAAGTATAAGGCCTTTATGAGCTCCGCATCAATTTCAACTCATCCTTACAAGTGTGTCAGCCAGTGTGTGTGTCTTTACAATTGTTTTATTCCACAGCTTTCTTACATGTGCTTGTGTATGTTGCAGACAGGCATGCTGTATACCATAGTTTTTATGCTGTGCTTCTGTTCCTTCTAGTTAAACTAATTCCACATCCACCCACCACATCTTCACCATCAGATGGTAAGTTCTTTCCTGAAATTAGTAAAGTCAAAACTAATTGATTGGCAGATTTGTCAACTTTTTTTGTAAATTCTCAAATCTTGTCAAAAAAGGAATTTTAAACCACTGGAAACTGCCCAAACACCGACTCATAATTAATATCTTTAACATTTTAGCACTATACTTTGAAATGAAAGCTATTTCTTGTTAACTTTCTAGAGACTGGACTCATTTTGACTGAATAACTGTCTATTATTTACAGGCACCCGTGTGAAGCCCAGCGTCGTAATAATAGCTTTCGTTGTATCCGTTGTTGTCCTTCTAGGTAAGTGTACAGTAGAACAGCCACTTAACATTTGCATGATTTCACCCAGAAGATGTCCACTTCGTTTCATTGACGTCAATGTTATGTAGTACATCCACTAGAGGGCGGCTCAGTGTCAAGATTTTCTGACAACAGCAAACATGGCGATGGTAGAAGAGGTCGGAATAATGCTCCTGTTAAGAAACAGGCCTGGTTTGGTGTGAGGAAAATGGGCTGAGGTTAAACATAGCTGAACCTTCAGCTAGTGCCCAATGCTGGACTTTGGCAGCTCTACACATGGCTACTCAGGGAAAGTGGGCACTAGGAATAATATGAATCTGTATATTTACAGATACGGGGAATTATAATATTCTAAGTGTGCTTTTAGGAAAAGCAGAACATATCAGATATCAGAAGATACTGAAGGATTAGGGCAGTGGGTTGACCAGAACTTGAGGTGGGATGTGGTGACGCTATTTTCTTAATATATGTAGATGTCTGTAAAGCCGTTTATAGACGTGGTTTGAAATTGGCATCAAATGTATTTAAAAATGCATCTGTGTTGACTGTACGAGAACTGAAATGATATATGAGTTTATAGGTGAGGCATTTCCCTAGCATGGAGAAAGATCATTCTTGATATTTCTTGATTGAAACCGGAAAGTCCTGTGTCCTAACGACATAACGTGTAAAGTTACAGCTTAAACTGTAATTGTTACAAAGCACCGACACTGGAGACTCCTTCCAATAATGCTACAATAACGTCTCCTCACAGACGTTATCCACCACGAACGTCCTACTATTAGAACGAACACGTTAACGTGAACCTGTGCTCTGTCTTCAAAAGTGGAATTACTTCGAGCTCCTGTCATAGAAACTTATCCAACACCTTCTGACCAATCAGATTTGGGAATTCAACGGAACGGCAGTATAACACATTTCAACAAAGTTTAACTTGTAAAAATGTTTGGGAGTAAATGTTGGTAAGACCCTGGAAAGGCTTTCCCAAAACAAATACGTGAGCGAATATTTAATGTCAAGAAAAATACATATCAGAATATCTCTAAGGGTGGAATGAGTTGCCGGCGACTATGAAAATTTTACCACAGTCACCCAAAGAAGACGCTTTGTCTTTCTGTTAGCACTTCCGTTTGTCTCTGTTGCCAGTAACTGGGATGTAATCTGCTTAATGCTACTTATTTACAGCATTTCCTGGAATCATGTGTGTCACAGTGTTAACATCGTGCTTTTTACAAGCTCACTTATTGTACTTTGCCCTATTTTTTCTAGGACCAAAGAACTATATTTCGGACTGAGACCAACCAGTCTTGAGTCTGAGGAGAGGAGCTTTTATCACAATGATGCTCATCGAAGTTCACAATCTCAGCGGGATCTCTACCTTCGTCTGTGCTTTTCAGGAAGGTTGTTTAGAGTATTTTTTTCTGCCATTCATAGATTAGGAACGAATTTGCACTTTGATCTAGATTTTCGTAATCTTGTAAGGACGTTGAGCCTCCATACAAATTTGCACTGTAATCACTAATTTATAAACATAAGAGGTATGAGTGTTTATTATTATTATTTTTTAAAGTTATTTTATATTATTTGTGATTATCACATTTCATCGAATCAAAGACCTTCCACAGTTTTGACTGCACATGTCAATGCTGACGCTGTAGTCCTGCCAGAGCCACTGCCTTTTGTAAAATATTTGCTTCGGAAATCAGCAGCCAACGCAGAGGAAAAAGTATTTAAAAGGTCAACTTAAAAGTGGTTATGTAGTGGAAAAAAAACTTGCACAATGTTTCTTTCTCATTGCATTCCTGTTTTTCTTATAGTTAGCTAATGTGCATAAAAATGCTTAGAATGGAAGAATGTCATTGTGTTTCACTGTTGCATATTAACATTTGGAAATCAAAATCATCTAAATTATTTGAGAGTCTTTAACCACTGTGTTCTTGTGCCAGATATTACAGAATAATCTTTGGACAAGCTGTAGCATCCAAATTCAATTATAGTGCAATAGTGCAAGATTTCTTTCAAAATGCTTACTATTATATATAATAGTATATTATATATATTAGATGTGTGTATGTGTATATATATACATATCTAATATATGTATATATAAATTACATCACAGACCTGTACACTATATGTCCAAAAGTATGTGGACACCCGGCCATCACCGCTTGATTAATACGGCGTTTAAAGCTTATTTTTAGGTTTATTTTAAGGTTACTGATTAAAGGTTGGGGGTTCAAGCCCCAGCATCACCAAGCTGCCACTGTTGGACCCTTGAGCAAGGCCGTATCTGCTCCAAGGGTCAATTTCACTGCATTGTATTGTATATGTGACGGATAAAGACTTCTTCTTCAGTGGGTGTGGCACAAACACTTGAACTGAGTAATTAGGAGGGGTGTCTACATACTTTTGGCCATATAGGATACTTTGGCTCGTCTTAATGAACGGTTGTCCCACAGTTCCCCGGAGAACTAACTATGTTGTAAGTCAGACCAAAAGAAATCAAAGTGGGAGTTGAAATTGTGGTCGTTTGCCATATAGATGCTACAGTCTTGGGAAAGTCTTTGTGTATTTGTATGGTATAGAAGCAAGTGCCTTAGTGTAATTTAAAAAGAATTGAATTTAACCCTTTCTGTCATGGCGGCTCTCTGGCTGTGTATGTTTTTATATATTGTTTATGACTACTGATATATTTGTTCCTTAATTTAATCTTAAGTTATACTAATAGCACAACATCTTGCATGAAGCTACTGCAAGTGTGCATTTTTGTTTAGATAGCCACACAAAATCTGGTGTATAAAGTGTGTACAGAAAACCTGTTTGCATTAAAGCTTTATTTTGCAATTACTCATTAGCTGTCATTATTTTTATAGTGTGACTTGTTTATTCCTAATCTTACCAGTTGTGTTATAATAATGTTGTGCATTTTTTTATTCGATAATATTTTAATACTTAGAAAGACGTAATCACCTATGTTTGAGTTTCTAAGGTCTGCTCCCTCTATATTTCTTTAGATTTGCAACAGTACCGTTGTAACTGTTAAGACATTTATGCCTTAATCAAGATTACTTTGTTTTAAATATGTTATGTTATCCATGCTAACAAAGGCTGATTGACATAAATTATTATGGTCATTTGATATGAGAGCCAAACAGAAACTCTTTATTTAGATTCAATATGGATATTGCACTAAAAATGCAAAACATAAATGAATGACAGCTCACATTCATTCAGAACAGCCTCAGCAGGGAACCTGAGCTTTTCACATATAATTTGCTTATGCGGTACAGTTGTAGTTTTAGCCAATCAAACGGCGAGGCCGTTGCTTATCCAATTTTTTATTCTAGGCTTTAAAAGTGTCCTAATGAGTGCCCTTTTTGCACTCTTTCTATTGCCCTTTGGTGAAGCCCTCATGATGCATACTCAGTCGTGGTCTCTGATCCAAATCCCCATGCAACTGTTTGTGAGGACCAGTCACAGTGGATAGGTTTATGGAGAGCAAGGCAAGGTTCATGTAGCATTGTTAAAGCCAGCGAAGCTGAAAATATATTTGATAAATTTAGATAAAAGTCCTCGAGTGTCTTTCATAATAGTTTAAGTGAAACAAATTCTGGGAAATATCTAAGATTCTGCCACAGCATTTAAATTTGTCAATGTGAACTTGTGCAATTTGGTGAAGGGATTCATGAAATACATTTGTCTCTGGGAGGAAGACTGGAAGTCGCATTGCAAAAAAGATATTTCTTTAAAAATGTTTTAATTCTATCCTGCTCATAGCTGGTAGAAACAATCTGCAGCACTTCACTGAGTAATGACGACATTAGGACAACTACATTTTGAACAATTTGTGGTGTGAACTGGAGGTGTGCACTGGGACCAATGAGCAATGTATATGAGTGGACAACATGGTGCCATTCACTCCCATTGAGCACTTTTGAAGCCTATTCTGGACCTCAATGGGAATTGTCATCATGTGAAAACTGTGTGGTCAATATTTCTGGGTCTACTTCTTACCCTCCCATATGGTGGACACTTCGTACATGAGTGTGCACACTATTACCTAAATTGTATTGTAGTCGTATCATATTTGCAGGCATACTGATTTTTTGATTGACATTGAGTCATGACTGAATGAGCTGCCACTTGCTATTTTGAAATTATATTATTAAATCAAGTTGGCCTCAGCTGCCTTGGTTTGTGCCATCACTTCATTCACTTACATTGGTTTATTAGTACAAGCTAGCTTAGATATCACAATGAGCAAGATACTAGAAAAGCTCCCTATTTAGAGCAGTTCATGCCAGAATAAGACCTGGCTTTGGTGCAGAACTCTCAAGAGCTTCAGGTCCGAGTTGGAAAGTATGTGCACATTCATGAGTGTCAAAACAGGCGAAAACTCTTATAAAACACATTTATCATAAAGGAAAGACACTGGGAGATCTATCATGGTAACTGAACTTGTAAAAACGACAAAATTACTATTCCCAAAAATAATTGGACTTCAAATGAAATCTTGTCATTTGTCCCATTCACTAACACAGGAAGGGGCGTGGTTAAAATGCGACTGCAGCCACTAGAGGGCGTCAGACACAGTCTGGCTTGTTGCCATGGCAACTCGCGTACACAGCCATTGATTGGGACTCACCAGAGCAAACAAACAGGAGAAGTCCCAGGAGCAGAAGTGTTTAATTTCATGCTGGTGAGAGGAAAGAAGGGACACACTACAGCTTCTGGGACTGCTGTAACGTGGTTAGAGTCACAGTTGTTTAAATGACTAAATTTGTTTGTATTTCGAGAATGATCCAGAAAAGTGCGTCGTAAAATAACAAAGGCAGGCGCAAATAACGGGAATGTGTGGTATTGGCCAGAGGTTTTGTAGAAGCGGGTAATAAGCAGTACAATAACTCATTTTCTGCGGTAAAGTAAGCCGTGGTCGCTCAGGGGTGTGGCCACATTTCCGGCAATTCAGGAAAGTCGTAAAGGCTAACAGGCTGTCGTCATTTTAACAGGTCTGGTGGAGCTGTTCAGGGTCTAGAACGGGGTGAGATTAAGTTCTGCTTGTTAATGGTAAATTAATTCCTCTGGGTAAACCTTGGAGTAGCCATCTTACCTGTGATACCCGCTTCAGGTTTTTCCGCTTGCCATTTTGTTTTCTTCGAGCTAGGTTAGCACCGCTAGACTTAGCTAACACAAAGGGAGGCGGCTCGGTCCCGGATTGCCCCTGGTTAGGTAAGCTAAGTGGCGTTTATTTACGTTGTCTAGCACGTTAGCCAGCACTAGGTGTTTTGGTTCATCACATTAACGTTATTTTCATTGTGGTTAGCTGGACGGAGAGTCCGGAAAGGAATCTGCGACAGTTGGACCTCAAATGCTTTCTCATGCTATTGGTTGTTAGGTAACGTTTCCGTGTAGTGACGGTGAATTTACTATTAGGACCGTATAAAGCGAACTGAAATTACTAAAAAAAAAAAACACTACTCATTCAAAATCTTTAGGTTGACCGTGTCTCTCTTTGTTTGCTTGGTGACAAGTCGCTTAAATTCGTTTTAAAAGGTGTTTTTCGGTTCAAAACGAATTAGCCTGCTAGCTAACTGTCTGGTTGTGTCTCAATAACAGCAAGACGACACCTTTCCGAAAATGAATTTAAGCTGTGAAGAATTTTAAGAGTCTGAGCTGTGTATTTCCGCTAAACAGACAAAAATGTTACCTATTTATCTCGTTTTAAAAGTTTTCTTTCCCCTAAACTGGGCTTGTAAACAGTATTATTAACTTCCAGCGCTGATCTGAAGAAGTCGGAGTGAAAGTAACGATGTGGGAGACGCCGAGCTTCAGCCTCTTCATCCTCCTCATGTGTCTCCTGAAGGTCGGAGAAATCCGAGGTACAGTCTGGCTTAATGTATTATTCATTATAGGTTAATTTCATACTTCATCTATAGCTCGGTACTCTGTGTGTGCCTGGAGATTGTGTTTATCCACTTTTCACTTTGCTGTAGTTGAACTAGTACAACTAATGTGGAAAAGTAATTGTATAGGCACAATTATAGCATGTTGCTGAGAACAAGGTGCTTGTCTGTGATCACATGCACTGTTGCAGGCGATTTTCAGTTGGAAAGGAAGTAGGTAATTGTGTGCATGCAACATGACCTGGAACACAAAAAAAAAAACCCAGATTGTAAACTTCCGGTGAAACGTCACTTCTGGCGGCATCTTCAGTTTTGTGAATTAGCTATGAAAACTGTAAATAGCTTATTGTAGGTTATATCAATAATTTAGGTAGTTAGTTTAATATTTAGGCCTAGAAGGTATCAAATAGATAAAGAAAGTGAAAGTGGACATTTAAATGTCTGTGTTCCTCTGCAAAAGTCAATTCATTAGTTTTCACACTCGAAGGAAGGAAATGGATCCTAAATACAAGGCGAGACATCATAATCATCTCTCACCATCCACTAGCTGCTCTCCAGCTTGTATTGTACTGGCAAATAACTTTTTCATTTATAGAAAGCAAAGATTTTTTAAATGTACCACTTTAGTTCTTAGAGCTGTTGGAAGACTTACCCCCTTATTTGTATTTGCACAGCAGGAACTGAGAGCAATTGTAGTTCTCAGAACACTGTTTTAAGGGCATTTTTTTTTAGCTCGTACTTCAGGGTAGGTACTCTCCCAATACAATAGCAGTCATGAGTGATGTATGGGTATAGTGCATGGGGTTCATATGTAAGTGTCGTGAGATCCTTCGAGTCGAAGTTTTTTCTTTTTGTCAATCAGTGTGCATTACAATAAGAGGATAAAATGGACAGAAATGTGCTTGCTAAGAAAGAAAATCTGTGTATGGTCGTTCATTGTTCCTCATCCACCTGAAGCAGGTTTTCCTCACAGACATTTCTCTTGCTTCGTTCTTGTGAAACTGAGAAACTGAAGCAATGAAATGAGCAATGATGCTGACATTGAGATACAGATTCATGTTGGAGCCATGCCTGGTTATTTCAAGGACAGTAGCAGGAGACATAATTATACAATTCGATGCTGCCAGCTTAGCAAAGTTAGATTCTGTTCACTCGTATTGCTGCTATGTAGGTAACTGTCTATGCCTATGTAAGGTAAGCCTGTAGAGTGACAGACTTATGCTTTACCTAAACTTCTTAGTCTTCTAACTTCTAACAATACATAATAAACTTCTTAGTCATGGATATAGCAGTGCAAATCCTTTTTACATTTGTCTGATGAAGACTTGGACTGAATTAGGCGCAGTACATCGATGATGTTGACTCGAAGTAGATCTTGCAGGCAGCGAGTACTGAATGACATCTTTGACAGTTTACCAGAAATGCCCGAGCAACACGGAAATTTGCCAGAAGTCACCAGATGATGTCCTGGACTAATCTGAATCACCCTGATGACTTGCAAGAAGGAAGAGCTTCTGAAGGCACTCGGAGAAGAAACACTATTTACACATGTATTAAAATAATATCATTTCAAAATGATTATAAAGTGATTATTTGAGCTGTAGAAACAACAGAAATAGTTACTGGGTGGACTGTTTTGCTTTTGTTACTTGTAAATAGACATATTTACCTGAGGGGCAAAGACGTGTGCAGGTGACACAAACAGCAGTGATCAGTGATCGAGTCTGTGCTCCCAATGACCATGCAAGCGCAACTTGGTCACACCTCACACACTGGTGGTGAGTCGACTGAACCCACGCTCTCGATTCATAACCAACAACTGTGATGTGAACTGGAGAGCTGTATTGAGTAAAGGACAGTGGCTAAATATTGTTGGGTTTTTTTCTTTCTTTTTAAATTATGTTGCCAAGATGGTCAGCAAAGTTGCCGAATCCATCAGCAGACTTGCAATACTGATTGCATGCTCAGACTTCATAGATACTCCCCACAATGCCCCTGGACTCTGCTTCATTTTGTCTGGTTGGGAATTAAAAAACATGCAAAATCCTCCAGAAGTTCCTCCTGGATGTAACATGTATGTAAATGCAATCTGTGTAAAGCGTTCAGCTGTTTGAGTGGCTGGCTTTACACAAATGAATCAAGTAGTCCGATGGCTGTATATAATGCTTTTGATTAACCTCCTTCTTAGAAACGTGTGTAATGTTAGCTGGCTTCTGTGCAGCTAACAGTGCTAGTTAGCCATCAGTGGTGGTGTTGGCCAGATGAAAACCCATGGGTGCTCTTTATAAATACATTGGGCCGGGTTCAAGGAGTAAAAAAAAAAAAACCAGACAACTGCTCTGATTTTTGTATTTCAGCCACTTAAAAGTTAGAGCTCTAATCTTGACTAATGCACCTTTGATAACGCAGCTTGTGGTGTAAATGTTTCATTTTGATGGTTATAAAATGGAGAAAATTATAATTGCTTTTTTTAATTACTATCTTGATCGATACTGTCATACACTAATGCAGTATGGAATTACTCATTGCCTATTTATCCTGATTTGTTTCTGTGCTAATCTTGCACTAATATTACATTTGTTTATCTGTTCTCTTCTCAGCACAGTGTGAGAAACCCTTTAGGGAAAACATGGTTCTCACTGACGATTCAGGCCAGGAGACTTACCCTGAGGGATCTACTGTATCATTCAAATGTTCCCTTGGTTATCAGTCTGTGCAGGGATCTGGTTCCAGGATGATCACCTGCAGTGGAAAACAGTGGACCAAACTAGAGTTTCAGTGCCAAAGTAATTCTCCTTATAGACATTTTCTCATTACAGCTGTTTTTGTTTTGTTCATTTTTGTCTTGTTAATGGTGCAAAGCATGAACATTAAGACATTATCATTATATTTTTTAGAAAAGTCCTGTGGAAGTCCGGGTGAAATCGCCAATGGAAGGTATTTAACACCAAATGGCATTGAGTTTGGTGCAATAGCCACTGCAGAGTGTAACAAAGGGTTAGTAAAGCTGTGCTCTTTTCCTTCACTTTATACACACACCTGCATAAAACATGCTTTCGTACATTACATTGTTCAGTCTATCTCTTTTGGTAGATACATGCTTCTTGGACCTAAAACTAGAAACTGCTTTGATAATGGCTGGGATGGGAGAGCTCCATTGTGTGAAGGTAATGAATTTTCTGGTAATATTGTGTAGATCTGTAGTAGAAAATTTGTTTGAGGCAACTTAACATGTTCTTTTCTTTTTAGTGGTGAAATGTGAACCACCTCCCGAAATTCAGAATGGACAGTACGAGCCCTTTAAAGACGAATATGGTTATGATGATGCAGTCACGTACACTTGTAGTAGTAGAGATTACACTCTTATTGGAGAATCAACAATATCCTGCTCTAATAATGGATCCTTTGTTCCTTCACCTCCTCAGTGTCTGAGTGAGTCACGCTGGAGGATTTTGTTTTCAGTTAAGAATCAGTATTTTCCCTGAAGCCTCTTATTCACTATTTTTCACTATAATTCAAGTTTCTGTTCCTTTTTTGCTTTTGCAGTTGTACGGTGTGACGTACCTAACATTGCAAACTCCGTTAGAGTGACAGGAAAATCACCCTACGGATATAGAAATATCGTTGAATATAAATGTAAAGAAGGGTACAAACTGAGTGGACCTGGATACCTGGTCTGTGAAGTAAAGGGATGGAATCCACCTCCACCTGAGTGCATCGGTAAGATTAATCAGCGTGGGTTTTTTTTCTTCTTCTTCTTTTTCCTTTATCCATATATATTTCTCTCTGCGGTCTTTTTACAATAATCGTGCACCTATAATACATAATGCAGTTAGAATTGAAGGCCATACAAATACAAACAGTTTGTCCGCTACTGGTGTAATGAAGGCGACAGAACAGAAGGGTCGGACTTCCTGATCTGTGATGTAAAAGGATGGAATTCTCCTCCTCCAGTCCGCATTATTGAACCACGTTTTTAAATGGTTGACATCACTATGAATCACACAAAAAAAGATTTACCATTGTACTATTTTAACAAAATAAGAATAAAAATAATAGATAATTAAATAATACTGTATAATATAAATGTTATAATAAATTAGGAGTTGTATTATTAACGCTCCTGTTGTAAAGAACATTAATGTATAAAATCCAGCCCAAAAGCAACACCTGTATAACTGCACATTCATATTGTTATCTAATCAGCCAATCATGTGGCAGCAGCACAATGCAAAACATCCTGCAGATACAGGTCAGAAGCTTCAGTTAATCTTCACATCAAACATTTCCACCCACAAAGCTGTTGTTTTACCATTCTGTGTAAACCCGAGAGACTGTTATCTGTGAAATTCTCAGGAGATCAGTAGTTTATGAAATACTCAAACATTCATGCCATGATTAAAGTCTCTGAGATCACACTTTTTCTTCATTGTGGTGTTTGATGTGAACATTAACTGAAGCTCCACTGCGCATGCATTAGGCTTAGCTATTACAACAGTTTGGAATGTCCAAAAGATAGAAAGAACCCACCGGTATACTAACAACCAGACAGCGAACAGTTTAGCTGAGGAAGACAACAGCTGTTGATGACAAATTGTGAGGGCGCTGAACAGTATAACGTTACTGGACATAAAGTTAGAATTGGAACTGGACATTAACGCTAGAGGGCACTTCAGTATAAAGCTAAAACAAAAGATATGTGCATTATGATGTATGGCTAAGTTGAGGTATAATTTTTTTGTTTCATTCATTTTTTTTTCCATAAATATAGAGGATAAAATAGGTCCTATCCCAGGTCCTAGCCCAGATCCTAACCCAGATCCAAACCCAGGTGATGGCACCTCTGATAAAGGTAAGTTCTATTTTCCAAATGAACCAATAATGATCTGCAGTGCTCAAGGATTTATTAGGATTTTAAGTCTTTTTGACTAAAAAAAATGACTCCTTATTAAAAATGTGTCTGTCGATTTACAGTCTTAATAGAAAGGTTGTGCCTATACTATGGCTGATTTTATACAGTTTAAAAAACTTGAGCATGGTCTTTGGATTGTATTAGGTACTGCTGAGCTAGATTGCATACCTGCTTTATTTTCATGAATGTGGAGGATGATGAGAGTGAGTTTTTTCCCCCTGACCAGGTTGCATGTTTTTTTTTTTTTTTAATATCCTGTAATTTTCTGTTCTTCATAGACACCAGGAAGGATATTTGGATTGGGGTTGGAGCTGGGTTTGGCATTCTGGGTAAGTATACACTGAATGAACAGCTATGTTTACATGTAGAAAATAAATGTATTTTTAAAAAATAAATTAATTTGGAAAATAGTTGTATATGACATGTAGAAGGTGTGGTGATATTCAAATATAAATACATATGGTATTAATGCAGTTAAGGGTAATCCGATTAGGATTAGGGTTAAGGCATAATTTGGGGATTTAATCTGGGGAAAGGTTCCGGCAAAGTAAGACAATTATAAGCATCGGCAAACTACATCCTGTCTGGATGCTGTTTATAGCAAAGGGGAAAAATGGGGTTGATGTTAGCAGTGGTATAGGAGGCATGGCTATTAAATAAAGAAACTGAGCTGAAACGGAACAGATCAGTGCGACCATGAGGCAAAATGGCAGGCATTCCACTGGGAAACGCGTGTGTTGCCAGATAAAGAAAGCGCGACAAAGCAAGTCCAAGTTGAAGGCCGTTGTTTTCTTTGACATTAAGGGTGTAATTATGGAGAACTGGCTTCCTGATGGAGTAACAGTGAACCAACACTACTACAAAAAGGTTCTCGAAACTTTGCGAGAAAGGATCAGAAGACCACAGCTCACAACAAGCCACAGCTGTGGGGAAAAGGGTTTCCTCCATCAGGGCAACGCACCAGCACACACGACACTCCCAGTGACGCAGTCTTTGATCTGGAAATGCATCACAGTACTGGACCACCCTGCTTATTCACCTGATCCAGCACTATGCACCTTTTTAGTTTTCCCTAAAATCAAGTTCTGCACTCAAGGGAACTCGTTTCCAGTCTGTTCCAGAAGTGAAGAAGAAAATGATGGCGCTTCTGAGACAACTAACGGAGGAAGACCTACTGCACTGCTTTGATCAGTGGAAGACCAGAATGCAGCAGTGTGTAGTTGCAGAAGGGGAAAGTAATTGAAAGGTTTTGTTTCAAATTGAATTACAGCATTAGCCTCATTATTTAATAGCCACAACTTTTATGTAAAGATTATGACACACAATAGGGCATGCTGTTAGAGGACAGTATTCAACTATGAAATGTGTGACGTAGCCTGATGCAACATTACGGTGGTTGTGTACGGCATTACGATTACAACTTTGGAGTTGATTGTTTTCCTGTAATAGCGTGTCCTAAAATGTGTTATTCCTCAGTTGCTCTTTATGAATTTTTTTTTTTTAAGTTGTTTTTTACTCTGAATAGTCATTCCAACATCAGCCTCCTTTTTTCCCTTCTTGAAGTTAAGAAAAATAATGTAGCTTGTAATTTTACTGAGGAAGCTCAAACATCTCTGATCTGAAGCCAATTCGTAAACTTTTAAAGGACCTACTTTAGCGGTGTTAAAGTGCTGAGACTGGAGACTCCTTCCATTTGATTTTAAACACACGTCTTCTGACAGAAAGCTTCACAACATCAGTGATCACATTTCTTTGCTTAAAAAAAGTTTTACAACTGTTAATTAATAACCTTAGATCATGTAGACTGTCTGCCATAGACGGTCGCTAAGGATGAGTTGTTACTATAGAAACAATACAATTCAGAACGTAGTGTGATGTACCCTACATCCGGTACTACTGTCATAGCTGCTGTTCTAGAAAATTCCTCAACACGTTCTGCCCAGTCAGGATTGACCATGCAACAGCACTGTAATGTAAAGGTGTATAGAAAGTTTATATGACTATGTACAACACCAGTATTTTTATTCCAGAACAAGAAAATGCACAACATTTTAAAGCGTTTGTAGTATATTTGTATTGTTTGCCATTTTAAATTATGTTTCGATTTACCTTTCAGCATTGTTAGTTGGAGTAGGCCTGTGTTTCAAGAAGAAAAGGTAAGAGTAGTGACATTTTCTTTACAGTGTATGAACACTTTATTTGCAAAAAAAAAAATAATAATAAAACTAATGTTCACAGCATGCTTACTGCTTGCAGCTTGTTTTAACGAGAATGTCTGTCTTTTATGTTTATTAGCATGTCATTTTTTCCCCCCATACTAATGTGCTCCAAAAATGTTCAGTGCATTGTTGAATATCCAGTGCAACTGGTCATGTCTCTCACCATGCTCTTTAACAGGATCACCTGTACACCTGCTCATTTATGCAGTTATCCAGTCAGCCAATCATGTGGCAGCAGCACAATTTATTGCACCGACTCCCCCAAACTGTTAAGATGAGGAGGGGGGAAAAAAACCACCCAGTTTTCCCAGTATAGAACTGTCCAGTTTTCACAAGTCTGTATCCATGATAGCCTTGGTTCTTGTTCTTGGCTGACAGGAGTGGAACCAGATGTGGCCTTCTGCTGCTGTAGCCAATACGTATTAAGGTTCAATGTTTTGTGCATGCTGAGATGCCTTTCTGCTCACCACGGTTGAAAAGAGTGACCGTACGAGTCACTACATCCTTCTTGGCAGCTTGAACCAATTTGGCCATTTTCTTCTGATCTCTTTGATCAACAAGGTGTTTCCACCTACAAAACTGTCTCTCTTACACCATTCTGTATAAACTCCGATACTGCTTTGTGTGCGAAATTCCCAGGAGATCCACAGTTTCCGGAAAACATGCCCATGCCGTGGTTAAAATCAGAGAGATCACTCTCTTTCTCCATTTTGATGTTTGATGTGAACATGAACTGAAGCTCTATTAACAGGAGTATCTGCAAGATATTTTTTTTTGGATATTATGGTAGGCTGATTGGATAACTGCACGAATGAGCGTGTGTGCAGGTGTTCCTATTAAACGGGAAAGTGAGTGTGTCTATGTATGTATGTGTATATGTATATTCATATTCATTGGAGTAGCCCTTAAATACCAGAGAAATAAATGGGATGAGGTTTAACAGGCCAATGCTGCACTTTTGGCTTTCAGCTCTTCTTGGGGGAAGGTTCCCACTAGAAATGAAGGGGGTGCGTAACACCATCACTCTCCTGGTAAGAAAATCAGATTCTCGTATTCGATGAAATTAAATTGGATAAGTCGTTAGAGCAGTGGTCTGAGAGGGACTTTCTATTTCTAATGTATTCCTGTTTATAATATAGTAAATATGATTAATAGTGTTTTTTTGTTTTTTTTTATTATAAACTCCACGTTGCAAAATGAAATGCAGATGAATTCCAAAAAAAAATCAAAGATTTGCCAACTCCGCGTCGGCTACATGATTTATATCATGACATGTCTTTACATTACGTTCACACTAGCAAGCAACATCTCGCTCGGGTCACTGGTAGTTTTTTGTTTTTTCAGTTACACTCGCACACTTCCTTCCAAGCTTCTCAGTCTTCGTACACGTTCATGAGAGGTCGGGATAAGATGTAACCATAGCTATAAGTTTGTCATGCATTTTTGCAAATTGTAAGTAATTGCAGGAATTCACTGAAGTTCATGAGTTGGCGGTGAGCTGAAGAAATGTGGGCCACACTCACAGCACATATTCATGGCAGTCTTTTAGATTTGTTGCTTTACCGAGTCATGCCTAATTTGCATACACTTGAGAATCTCCGTTGAAATGTTGCGAGTTTGCTGTCACGTACACTGCAGGTGAATGGCCACATGTCGCTTGCTTGTGTGAATGTAGTGTAACCTGTAACTAACCTCCGCTTGCTGTAAGTAAGGCATGTTATCCTTTATTTGACTTTGATCCAGTTCTTCTAAGCAAACATTTCATGGCGAATGACCTCCTCCTGCTTAATGCTTCTAACTCCTGACATTACCCAGAAATATACTTGTCTTGCCTTTTCTTTTAAGGTTGTTTCTCTCCACTATGCCCTTTTTTTTAGAACTCGGTCCCAGGGAACACTGAGTGACTGATCCAAAACCTCTGTGTTGTCTCCTTCCTATTGGTCTGTATGTTTTCCCACTGAGCTGATGAGACATCTAGGGATGAAGAGAGCTCCTGAGAGAGAGCATTTATTCTTGCATTTTTGCCAAGCAGATGTGTGTGTGAATGTGTAATTTGGTTTAGATTAAGACTTTATCCTAAGACCAAGATTCCCAACCATTTTAGCCACAGGGACTGGGCTGGAGCTTATTATATATTTATATTTTTGTGAAGTTATTTCCAGGGTGTGTTGCAGGGATGAGAGGGGCGATGAGGTACGGGTGTGACCACTAAGGATTTGTAGGCGGTAATGTAATTTATTATCTTTGGTGGAGATGACGATGATTGGAGAGGACCCATTGATATCGTTTGGACTGATGAATTATGGTGACCGATGTGAATGTAAAGAGCTGCATTGCTAGTTTTGAAAGCCTACTTTCCAATACAGTCTTTGCATCATTGAGTTTTTTTTCCTCAGTGGAATGTGTAATGCAATCACAGCCCCATTGTTGTGGCCCAATGGTTGGGAACCTCTGCTTTATGATGTTATGTGACTGCTAATTTGAGCTAGAATCATTAATGAGTTTTAAAAATGGAAAAACAAAGTAGTGTGTGTGCTTACGCCATACATATTGAGCTCTTAAACATCATCTACTTTCCAGCAGAGATCAAACTTATTATCCAAATTGCTTGTGTCTGGTATGTATAACACTGAACCCTAATTCGTGCACTTTTTAACTTGTGTCCTTACCAATGCCTGGTGTATAATATTTATTTTCGAGAGTCAGTCGCTAATCATACGAACAGGACGGTTTGAGCTCTGTTCCAATTTATCGTCAGACGGGATCTTTACCTTTTGACTCGTCAAAGTATACCATGTGACCTGTAGAACATCCTGAGCTCTCCTGCATTTGTAATGTTTTCGTCTTCACTAAATCCACTTACCCAGAACCATGTACCACTGTTAATTTGGAGCGCATGCTGTCCAGTTAGTTAGCTCGTTCCAGAGCAGCCGTATTGCCCGTGACGAGACGAGCTGTAGCGTGCGCTCCGTAAACAATCCTTCTCGGCAGTTCAGTTCTAAGTAAAAGTCAAACAAAATAAAACTTGCTGCTTAGCAAGTAATATCCCTGACTATTATTTAATAGTCTTTAAAATCTTTTATAATATTTATAAGCTTAAAGATTGTTTGAGAATTGACTGTTACTAGAAAATACATGTTAAAAAAGGTAAAAGATTTGTGTTGCGTTCCTGACTTGTTAACGTAACCGTACAAATGACGCGCAAAGCAAAGGAATCCTGTGTCTGTTTTGGGGGGATTTGTTTTTTGTCTGGTGTCTAGCGTGCTGTTTCTACGTTGATGCTTCTTAATGTATTTTGTTTGTTTGTTTGTTTGTTTATGCCAGTGTGTGAGCAGTCAAAATAGTTTGTGACGATTAATGATTTTTTGATTACCTTCTAGAATTTACTTGCGTAAACTACTTTAAGAGTGTCGTAGAAGCCATGCCAGAGCGAAATACAGTCTCACTGGTAGGAAAGAAAATACATAAAATAAGCGAAACCTCCTACTCCACTTTTCAATTTTCTAGGATGCACCACTTTGGCGTCTGAAGTGAACGTAATTCTACTGACCATCCAATCACGGCCATACACGGCGGCGTGGTTCTAATCACCAAAAGGACTCTTTGTAGTTTCTTTACATTGAATAAAAGGAATTAACATGTTTTTCATCAGTGAGATTCGATTTCAAAGACCGAGAGTCTGAGGGATCTACAGAATTAGAGATTACAGTAAACACGATGAGCCTTCATATCATTTCCTGTTTCAAATGACCTCCAGGTCAGCTTCATTATCATTAGTGTGAGAACAATATCACAGACCAGGTTTAATACAACAATAATAAGCATTATAAATTCCCAAGACTGCTTGAACTCCTGCCAGTTGAGCTCTGTTTTAAACTGCATTCTGTCGTTCTGGGCTACATGAAATCAGGCTGTCTAAATATCCAAAAATGAATCTGTTCTTTTTGAGAAGTGATTTTTATTATTTTTTTTCTCCCTCTTTTTCTTAAACTAATCTTTATAATAATCTAATGTATATATGTTGGATGTAAAAATTGAGCCAAATTTGCATTAAAGTTTGTTGTCGCAAGCATGTAAACTTCACCCAATAAACTGTATTTGTCTTTTTTTTTTATATTCATTTTCACGTTCAAATAATATTAATTGCTTCGTTTTGACATGGTTGAAATGCATTTGTTCAGAAAGAAGGCGTATTTTCTTGGTTCGACATCCTCATTTTGGTTCAGGTTTTTCCACGGATGAGCCGCCGGGGGTATTTAAAGCAGCACCCGTTATACTCGCTTTATCATCTCTTCCACTCAGGGGAAAAATACTAAACTCGGGATGGTTCACTCATGGGTTGATTCATTTAACCTTTAATATGTATCTTTCCCCATTGCACCATTAGAAATGATTTAAGGTACATAAATGGGCTGTAATTAGTTTTTAAAAGTACCTTTCTTGGTAAAAGACATGCTAAAGGTACGCAAGTGTATCACCTTGGCAACAATAATAAGTTCAGTTTTGTACTCTTGTAGTGCAGGTGATATGAAAAACGTCTGAGGTCAGCTGTAGATTTTCATTTGTGATGAAATGCTTTTTACTTCAGAATGATTTGGCTTTCCAGGTGATTTGAGAGTTAAACCGCAAATACCCATAAAGCCCGTAAGATTAGCCGTGACTAGAAGGCTGTGCTCGAATCCCAGGACTTTGCCCTGAAGCAAAACCTTTATGCTCTGTGCTAGGACTTCAGCTAGGATTCAGTCGTACATATAATCCACATTGAATTTAAATATCTGCTAAATGAATAGCTGCAAATGTAAACACTAAAAATGACCTCTTGAAACGCGGGTAACTGGAGGCAGGCATTTCCAGTCAGTTTAGACGTGTTGTATGTTAAAATACCAAGATAACCGTGTTTATTATTTTGAGTTAGCTGAAGGTCAGATAATATCTGAGGCACAGCAGTTCAGGTCATTCAAATGGTTCACAAGGTGGATCACTTCAGACAAAATCGACAACATTCACTTATAAATACATTTATTTTGTAAGCATCCTTTTTCCTCCATGTCCATATAATGGAAGCACTTTACATGGCACAAATATACATAAACGCTTTAAATTATTACCACGTGTTCTTTAAATTACACATCCAGCAGTTATGAAACACAAAAGGCAGGCAGTTCCTTCTGAATTAACAATGAGAACATTCTTACGCAAAAATGGTTTCTATAAAATAAAAACAACCAAACAATCTTCATTGCGTTTAAGTGTAAGGAAATGAAGTCCATAAGTTAAAGGTGCGGCTCACTCTTCCCAGAATCCACTATGTTTACTGTTTTGAAAGCACATGGCTGATGGTTCGTCAGCTTTCTGTACAACAAAACCGTTGCACATTCACTGTCAGTGATCCATTAGAACGCCTTTGTTTTTAGAATTTCACTACCATTGAAAATGTCGACTCGCTTCTTGGTGCAGAGGATTCTGGGAAGGGTGAGCCGGCCCCCTTAAGGTTATATAAAATCAGAAAATTAAAAAAGTTCTATACTGTAAATTTCTACATTTTTATAATGAAAATAACATTTGCTAGTAAGAGTAATTTGTAAACATTTGGGGCAACAGTCGTGTCCTTGGTGGCATTTACACTTCGACAAACTACACGTGACTGGAAAAAGAAGCATTTTGTATTGTTGTGTTCAGATCTGCTCAGAATTAGCAATGCCAGAGGATTCTCAAGAGCGCCCCAAATGGCTTGAAGGGAAAAAAAAAAAAAAAAGGATAATACTTTGAATCTCAGCCTTAAAAGGTTTCCTGTTGAATATTGCGTTTGACACCACAGCGGTGTCCGTTGAGCGCGTCAGCTCCAAGGCAAATCACAGGTTTATATTAATGCACTTGGCACATGGTGTCGCTTCTATAGCAGCAACCTGCACAGGGACTTACACGGCAGACCAAATTTATAAACAGCTTAGAAGCAGTAAAATCAGACCTTTATTTAGCAGTTCTGGAAGGAGTGTACAGTGTCAGTGCTTTGCGAAATATAATGGGAGGTAAAGCTGTAACGCTTCCGACAAGGGAAAGTGTTCAATATTTTCTGCAGTGTCTCTGTAGCATGACGAGCTGCTTTTTTGATTAAGGGGGGGGGAGTGATTGGTGCTGCACACCTGATTGGTGGTCACAACAGGAATCAAATTGATTTAAAAAGTATGATGCGTCATTATTAAACAAAAACAAAAAAAGTGTTAACGAAGAGCTGTGGCACAAGAGGAATAAAAGATTTTGGGATGTGCTGTGATATGAAAATAATTAACTTTATCTGACCTGATTCAGCAAAATCACTAACAGTGACCTCTGTTGTTGTTTACATCACACAAGCATTTGTCTTCTGTTGACATGCAGCTAATTAATGCAATGTTTACACCGTACACTAACCCTGACCTCAGATAGTTGAAACAGTTTTCCGTAGGAGGACCAGACAAACGTCCCCACAAGGGTCACTGGGACTCATTTGGCTGGATTAGGTCACAAATTGTCATCACATGCCCAGTTAATATATATATATATATATATATATATATATATATATACACGTTGGTGAGAGATTTAAGGAAGAGTTAGCACTACAGCACATGGATACTAATGACTACACACCAGGCTTTTGTTTTTGCTTTGGTATTAAAAGACACGTCAGTAGTATATAAAAACATAATAAAACTGTTCAAGGCCACTTCAGTAGTACATTTGGCATATGGCGTTTTGGCAAGTACTACATCTGTATCAAATACATACAGCAGGTGTGTATCAGCATAAGACAGTCAATGTCAGGATGGCAATCCAACATTATTAAGAAAACAGCTGAATTAAAAAAAATTATTGTTTTGGGTACTAGTGGTGCAAAGAATATTTAATGAGAAGTACTGTTGCTTCAGGAAATATGACATCAGAAAGCAAATTGCATATGTGTGAAACAACATGTTGAAATAAAGTGTCAGGAAAAAATAAACCGATTCTGCACCTGAAACAGCACAAGACTGCGGTGCTGACTACAGGGTAAACACCTTGCATAGCGAGCGAGCTCTACAATGTGGAACTTCTGGAATGAAAACAGGTTTCTAATCAGCACAAAAAGAATCAAACCGGAAAGGCGTACTTTGGCTACGAATTACTCGTTCTGTGGCACTGAAATGGTAGGGCCTTTAGGATCGTCAAAGCGGTCCATGGTGCGCAGCTGCATGATCATGTGCAGGCCGTAGGTGAGGATGAACACCATGAGCAGAGCCGTGAGCAGCCCCATCCAGATTCCTGGTGTGAAGAAGCTGGCGCAGTCGCTGGCGTACGAGAAATTTCCTGTCACGTTGAAGCCCTGGATCTGGTTTTAAAAAAAGACATTCATTATTTATGTGGCTTCACGTGATGGAAGGGTTTTAAATTCAGTGAACGATTTCTGTGGTGAAGCAAAAAAAAAAAAAAAAAAAAGGGTTTCAAATCTGCCAAATGTTTCGATCCATTCTGGATCATCCATTATGTGAACAATAATATTCTGGATTCATGGCGAATTTATTCCTGATAAATACTAACTATAACAATATAATGTCGTTTTGTGATAATAATAACAACGTAAATTTGATAATGTGGCGGTGCAGTGGTTAGCACTGTCGCCTCACAGCAACAAGGTCCTGGGTTCAATCCCCGGGTCACCCAGGGTGCCTTTCTGTGTGGAGTTTGCATGTTCTCCCCGTGCATGCGT
>JAQQZR010000015.1:16879129-16928630 GCA_030068235.1 Notoglanidium macrostoma | reverse complement strand
GGCGACCTGCCCAGGGTGTACCCCGCCTCTCACCCCAAGATGCTGGGATTGGCTCCAACTTCCCCGCCACCCAGACGGATAAAGCGGTATAGATAATGGATGGATGGATGGATTTGATAATGTAATTGTAATCTCTACTGCTCCAACACCCTTGAGGATCTCTCGAGTCTGCTTTGAGAACCAGGGGCTCACATGTTATGTCACACTTAAATGTGTTTCGCTTAATTTTTAGACATTGTATTTTCACACTGAGGATGGAAAAAGTTCCGATATGATTTATCTTAGTTTCATTTTATTACATTAAAAAACCCTGCCATTTTAACAGCGGGCTGTATACTTCCTATATCCACTGTAGTACGGGTGCATGTTTTCTCTGCACGCACTTTGATTACAATTTGAAGCTATGACTGGACTATCTGAACAGCTGAGGATCATATACGACATATCCAACAGTGCTGATGCGGCGTGTGAAGGTACCTGGAAGTCAGTGAAGAGGACACTCCAGAGGGTGGCGTTGTCGGTCGCATCGCGTGGCACCAGCAGGGGGCTCTGAGCACTGCTCACTTTCTGGCAGTGGAAGGAGTACTCGGCAGGAGCATAGATTCCACGGCTGGCGTTAAAGATGGCCGTCTGGCCGTCGTAGTTCAGCTCCACCTGCTCCATGATCGTCCAGTTACGAGCCGACACGGGGAAGAAGATCTTGCGCATCAAGAAGCTATAGGATGAACCAGAGATGTTTCACTACTACATATGTTTGTCTTTTATTTGCCTCACAAAAAAAATGCTATAAGGGAACATTCAGAGCAATACTCACATAAGCTGGAGGGAGCGGAAAGTCAGAACATTCTGGTAATTCAGGACGAGTCTGGAACAAAAATAGATCACCATCTAAATGTTTTGTTACAAAACAAATTAAAAAAATGATTCCATCCGACAGATAAAATGCTCACCGGGAAAAGGTCTCATTACATAAAGAGCCTTCCAGGGAGACCGAGCTGTTGAAAGTGAGAGAGGCCAAATCAAAAACGTTTCCACTGTTGTAGCTGATGTTTAGTTTATCAGCCCAGAGCAGAATACAAGGCTTTCCTTCAGTACTGTTGAAAATCACTGGAGGTTTGACCACTGGTTCTGCTGGCGCCTGGAGCAGCGAGCGTCCCGCTAATTCCCAAGCCATGGGCGTGTCCTGAATCACCTAATGAGGCAAGATGGAGGTGTGAATTAAAATGTTTTTGCGATCTACAGCATGCAGCTGAATTTGCAATATGGCTTTGTCATGCTTGTGACGTGTGTGGTGCTGCTTACATGAGAAGGTCTCAGGCCGGTGTAGACAGCGGTGTAAGGCACACTCTGAGCTCGCAGTGTAGTCAGGACGTATCCAATGGTCTCATCTACCAACAGAGGCCGATTAGTAACAACAGACAGTACACACACACACATACACACACAACACACATGTCAAAAAACTCACCATTTTTCCTAAGATGCTCTTTTGATTGGGCACTGTAAAACAAAGCAAAAAAAATGTAATTTATTATGTATAAGCTGCACTTATATGTATTTTTATGGCTGGACAGACTTTATTGTTCCCCAAGAGAAAGTCTGATAATCGGGGGTTTTATTGTATATGGCCAAATCTCAAAACTCTTCAGAAATACAATATCTCAGACAACTAACTAAGTGCTAAAAGACAAGTCTCTTGCGCAATGCTGTGCTTTACCCAGCGGTGTATGGGAGCCTGATGACCAGTAGAGAAGGCTGCGCTGCGTTCAGCTGAAGCTGGCCGAGTTCTGCCGGTGCGACGTTGAGTGCAGGAACTCCGAGCTCCTGCTGGAAGATTTCCTTCACCCAGTCGGTTGCAGTCCAGGCCACGGCTGGCAGCACCATGGGAGTGGACGTCTGCAACGCAGACTGGAGCGCAAACAAAAATAAGCAAGGGAAGATTAAAAAAAAAAAAATCCACTTAAAAAGATCCTAAGAAAATCTTGGGTGCAGTTGCTTATATAATGTTCATGGCAAGATTTTTTCTTTCATAACTTGAAATGCGTCCTTGAGCTTGTGAAATGTTCATAGTATAATACGGTACAACTGCAGTTTGTAAGTGACTATCGTATCTGATTTTAATGATTTGATTTATACCTGTATGGCAGGGCATTAGCAATGTAACAACAATATAACTCAAATATTGATCCTACACCATATGGTCATACTTCTAATGTATCCATAGATCCAAAACCCCATGTATTTCTATGGGATGGATGAAAAGCAAGGAAAGTCAAGTATGGGTCATGGCAGATTTCATGTACGTGTTGGGTAAGTTGGGTCTGGTGGCTCTCTGATGAAGCAGGAAGACTTTGATACCAAAATTCCAGGAGGACGAAAGAAAAACAAGAGAACAAGTGCATCTTTCCAAAAGCACACGATTTGGGAAGCGGACAGATGAGCTGAAGTTGGTTTGGGATTAATATCTCAAAAACCGCAAGAGAAGACGCGTAAAGGGCTTAAAAAAAAGACCTCTGCGCGATAACAGCGGTTAGTTTTAATCGCACGTTTGGACATGGGATAAAATTCAGCCTCACCTCCAAGTTTACAAAGACGCCGTCTTCCTTGTTGCCGTACACCCCACCGTATGCCGTGAAATCATCCGTGCTTAACTGCACAGAGAGCAAGAAACGTTAAATGTGTTAATAAAAATGGAAGGCTGTGAAAGTTGGACAGTTCTCATTCTTTAAATCTTTACAACACTGCATTCTGTATCTAAAATCAGTTACAGGATTCTATACAAATCATTCAGATTACAATTCTACGAAACATCTTACAGAACACTTCAATGCATACATATCGCATACGTTTTTGTGAAATAGCTAAAATAGAAAAACCGTGTTAGAACAAGTGTTAATTAATACGTGATTTGTCCAAGCTGCTGTTATCGAAAATGAATCGACGCCTTTTGACCAATCAGATTCGAGACTTCAACAGCGCTGTGTTATAAGATGGACCTTACTTTAACTCTTCCATTCTTATGTAATACTCTTAGTCGTTACAGTCTAGTTCCTCTAGAACAAGATGTGTGACAATCCTGGTGTGTCCTGTGGAAGTTCTAAGAGGAAGCGAGACTGTGGCTCAGTGTCACACTACACTGAGAGGCCCAGACTGAGTTGAGTCAGGATCACGGTTCTCACCTTGTCTTGTAAAAACAGCAGCACGTTGTGTGGCGAAGTCGGCAAGGCTGATTTCAGATAGGACGCCAGCTTCGCACCGGAGACGATCTCACCAGCTGTTGGCTCGACCGAGGTTGGCAAAGCGTACCTACATAAACAAGCAGGGCTTGGATGAGACATGCCGATATTCTTTTCATTTCACCCTTGCCTAGAGTGAGCGATAGGACAACATGTTAGTATTGTTGCAACTAATGCCACAAGGGGTTCATCCAGTACTCTCAGATTCAGAATATTTGGCACATATTTCCCAGTTAAGCTGATATACATTAACATTTACCAGGAGACGCCTGCTGAGAACGTGCACTGGTTAACGTTTTGAATTTCCTCCATCAAAACGATGTTAGCTATCGATGCATCACAATGTCAAAAAGAGGAGCGCATTAAGGAATGCAGCAATGTGAAGATACCTCTCAGATGCTGGCTGTATGTTGAGCCCAGGCCCAGACAAATTGAATAACGACCTCCTACGTGCTACCTATTAAATAGTTCACTCATTCATTTTCAGCAACCACATTATCCTGGTTAGTGTCCTGATGGATTCAAAGCGCTGAATACAACACTGCTGTGTGCTTCACCATCTCACCTCCTATTAAATAATCTCGTGTACTATTTCCCCCCTTAACACACTATAAGGAAAGAGCCATCTACCCTCTTCCGCATACACAAACTCACAGATTCCCCTGATTGGCTAGTTTGCTCTTTTTAGTAACCAAGGCAATTCCTGTCATGAATATTATGACATACGTATATTATATAAAATGTCCTGGTGGTGGTGGCTATAGGACAGTCAAAGTCCTGTCTTTTTGTGAAAGGTAAATAAAATAAATCAGACCGGAAGGTATATGAATAACGATCTAACACCAATCTAGCATTTCAGGCCCTGGATGCCTAACCCGAATATTGTACTGGTGCATCGCTACATGATTTGATACTATGATTTGGAAAACCTTGTGAAATCTTCGAATAGTGCATATTACTAGTCCTGTAATTCATTAGCTTTTCACCAAGGGTAATGTAATAATAGTATTTTGATCTAGATTTTGTTTTAGAACTACAACTGGGCAACATGACGGAGATGTTAGCGATAACGTACACCGAGCCGGTCATCGTGTAAGGGATAATGCGGTCATTACTGCGATATAAACCCTTACAGGGTGACCTCGACCCTTATTACACGGCTACTTGCTAAAGAAATCTATAACTTGACACAAAATATCGACTTAAAAATTCTTTTACTGATTTAACATTGATTTTATTGCACCCACTAAAGACGTGGTCCATAGCAACGGTTTGTTATACATAGCAACGACCCATTCTACAGGAATAACAAAGGAATGCGGTAACTGACCAATCAGAACCGAGTATTCAAATGAGCCGTGTAATATCGCAATATAATAACATCATGATACAGGTTATTTGCGGTTACCATCAGGTGTCTGTGCTTTTATCATCACTTTCAACAGCTACCTTCGCCTTTTCTTCATAAAGTATTTTCTTTTTTTATATAAATACTGGACCAACATCTCTGAGCCACTTTGCTAGCAAAACCTCAGCACAATTACAAATAATAAATATATCGTGATACATATTGTGACATTGTCTTTAAGTAATATGCTGATTTTTGTATCATAACTCTCCCCCTTTTTAACACAGTTGTTACTGTTTGACTAACAATGCCATCTAATGTTAAGTTTAACAAAGAACACAAGGTCAATTACAATAATAAAGAAAATGTTAGCTAAGGGACAACAGTGTGCAAGTAAGCTATTTATTATCACGTGCTTACATATGGATGATTTTAAAAGGCACAAATAGCTTTGTATGCGGTTCAGAAGAAGTCTATCAGGATTATCAAGCTTTAGCAATTAGCATGGATACAATCTGATCCAAGACACTGCAATAAAGGTAAATATTTCTCAGACAATAATGAATCAAAATATATATTGAAGACAGATGTGAGCCAGTAAACCTTTAGTTGATAGTTTACAGATAAAAACTAAAAAGAAAAGTAATTATGCCACTTTGGCTGCTAATGCTGTCAAATTAGCCTACTGTGCAAAACTCTTTTCAAACCGGATTAAATTAAACATTTATAATACAAAACGTACCCGTCACTGGTCCACATGATTAAAGGCACCTGTGCCCTGCAGGTATATAATAAAGAAAATACAAATAAAACTGTAAACTTCGCCATTGCTAAGGCAGATCCAGACGGACTACTAACTTCCGTCATCTTCACAGCTAGTCACGTGAAAGCTTCAACCAACACCGGGATTTAATCTCAAACCGCTATGACAGCTTGTGCACTATCTAGGGCAGAGAAGCCATTGTGTCATAGCCTATGTAGTGCGCCTATAAAGGGGGTCAGGTTCTGTTTGGGATTCACAGCGACTGTCACATGAGCGTCTGCTGAGGCGAGATTTATTTATTTTTAATTGATCTAGAAATTGTACTACATATGGCAAGTGTTACATCATCATTAGTACACATTGTAAACAGAATTATAATCTAATAACTTTTAAAAAATAAAATAAAATAGCTAAGGGGTCTCATAATAATTCTAGGGCATCAGTCATGTTCAGTAGAGTTTTTTTCTCCCTGTTTTCATTTCCATATACTTCAGAGATTTGCAGTAAAGTGCTAGTTCTCTTACAAAGACCACAAGTAGAGGTTGTGTCTCAATACATTTACATTTATGGATAAAAAAAAAAAATTGAAGTATTCAACAGAAAGCCAGTTTTCTCTTCCTCCGTTCCTCTTCTTCCAATGTAATATAATTTCTGGTAAAATGGGAGAGAGAACTGATTTTTGATTCTAGCCAATCATACATATCGTGCCAGAAAGTATCGCAGTAAAGACAGAAGAAAAGTAAGTGATGCGTAGTTTCTATTTCATCATAAGAATGTCTGAGGCAAGATGTTCATGAAGTGTATGATCAACTGTGGCACTGCAATCACTGGAAAACCTCGGCACAGTATAATGGCTTCAGTTTGGGATCAGTCAACAATGAAGTACAATTGTATTTAGTTTACCAAATTTAGAATTTTATTATTTGGGTTTACTAGTTTTGAAATGGAACTGAACTATTTTACTGGAAAAGTATTGCATACGGTGTGGACACCTGACCATCAACTTTATATATGATTTTTTTTTTTTAAACATCCCATTCCAGAGTTGGTCCCTGTTTTGCTGTCTTCTGGGAAGGCTTTCCATTATATTTTGAAGTATGGCTGTGCAAATTTACCTGTTGAAAGAAGAAGAAGAAGAAGCCTTTATTTGATGTGTGAACAGTACAGTACAGTATTAAATATTCATTTCTTTGCATATCGGAAGGGGTCAGAGCACAGGGTTAGCCATAATATGGCAAATCTTGAACAGAGAGGGTTAAGGGCCCAACACTGGCAGCTTGGTGCTGCTGGGGCTTGAACCAATGACCTTTAATTGTTGAAAACCACTGCTCTACATTCTGCCACAAAGAGCAATAAGGCCAGGCAATGATGGTTTCAGTTCATCCCAAAGGTGTTCAGTGGGGTTGAGGTCAGGGCTCTGTGTAGGCCATGTCTCATTTTGTGCACAGGAGCATTGTTATGCTGGAACAGGTTTGGGCCTCTAAGTCCCAACGAAGTCATCCTATACAATTGTCTGCTTTCAACTTTGTTTCAACATTTTGAGGAAGGCTTACATATGGATGTGATGGTTGGATGTCCATATACTTTTGGCCATATAGCATATATAGGGGCAGTTTTTTTATTTGTCCAAGCTTTCTTGTCATTATTCATTCATTCATTCATTCATTCATTCATTTATTTATAATCAGTAAGCGCTTTATCCTGTTCATTGTTTTAGTATATTCAAAGCCTTTCTCAGGATCACTGGGCACGAGGCGGGATACACTGATCAGGTCAGCGGTAGTGCTGTGACTGGTGTGTGTAACTCATAAAATAGTCACTGTTACAGCCACATAGGCATCTTGTTTTTTCTTTGTACTTTCCACCCTCTTTTGTTAGCCCCACCCAATTTGCGATACACTCGATTGACGGATGAGGTGCACCTGGACAGGTCATTTAGAAGCCGTTAAAAGCTGCAGCTTCCGGTTGTACAGGGGTTTCTATCCTGGGGACTGCTGATCATGGTTCCTTTTGGTCTGTGATTTGGGGTTGTGGCACTGTTGTTTTGTCTGTGTGTCACTAGCAGTGTTGAGAAATCCCATGGAGTTGTTTGTTCTTAAGGGTGTTTTCATGGTTGGTTTGGGTCAGAGGTGTAGTGTGGTTCGCCCCATAGGGCCACCCAAGGGTGGGGCGTAACATCACTGATTGTAACCTAGGTGTACTAAATAAAGCAACCAGAGAGTGTAAGTTATCATAAAGTTCACATGTTGAAAAACAGTTCATTCATTCATTCATTCATTCATCTTCAAGAAGTGCTTGGATGTTGAACGATTCCAGGAAAGGATGCAGTCAATCACTAGGTGCCATGCACAGTGACATTTACACACTTACTCACACCTAGGGTCAATTTCAAGTATTCAATCCCTCTGCCATGATGTTTTTGGATGGTGGGAGGAAAACAGAGAGCTCTGAGGAAACATCAAACGGACACGGTTATAACAGATAGGCCGCAGTTATAACAGTAATTATAACAGTTATAAGAGTAATAATTAAAGATATTTTTACCATGTGTAACCATAATAGAGATATCCAAATCTAGACTGATTTATTCTGAAAGGCAAGACTGGTTAAGGCTGCAAAGTGTAGATTCTTTAGCATTTATGATCCAGTGTCTTATGATAAAATAATGAATTGAGACAGGATGCTGAATATTATATACATCAATACTACTAAGATAAGCAACAAGTTTGTGTTGTAATTTGCAGACCCACCCATAGCTAAATCATCGACCACTTTCCCTTAGCAAAAGCAGCTCTTATCCAGCAAGGCTGCAGGCGGAAGGATACATCCCTTTAACGCCTTATTATGAGTGAGCCTGATGCACCCTGCCCAACTGTGGGTTAGCAAAAAAAATAAATAAAAGTACCAACTTGAATCACAGTATAACATTTAACATATGCACCAGATTTAATAGATGATCCGTGTCAAAGGTATTCATTTATGATGTGGCGCGCTGATGAAAACGAAAAGCGGAACCACGGACTATATGATGACGCGGATGTATCAGAAACACACGAGTCGGTGCTGTAGTTAGGGCCATCTTTGCTGGTGCTCTCCGCTCGCGCTTTACAAGTGATAAATACATTGTTACACGCAAACTGATCGCATTAAAGCATCGGTTTTACATCTACCAAGGCTGAATTATTAAGGAAGCTGCTGTCTTTGCTTTATTCTGACACCAATTGTCGCAGGGAAGTCGGAGGGATTATAGCTACATTGTAATACAACATGGATGAGGAATATGATGTGATCGTCCTGGGCACTGGACTCACAGTGAGTAGCTTGTGTATAGACTTCATAATGTCAAGGATGTACTTTTTCAGAGAACCTTACACCTAACTTGCATTTTTATATTATATAAACATGTGTTGAGATATAATTGTTTTGTTGGGGAGAAAACGTTTTTTTCTAAGTCAATGCTGCGCGATAATCAATAAGGCCTATTGCTGCTGACGCATCCTCAGGACCGGCGTTATTTCATTCCACACCAATATTCGGGAAAACCCCGCCCCACCTGCGTGATGATTGGATAGCATTTCCAGGTTCCTACACCCGTATTAGCTAATATCAGCAGTCTGCGTGTAGGAGTTAGTTATTAACCAATCGTAATACAGGAGGCGGGGCTTGTCGGGATGCGGATGGGGAACAAATTTAAAGCTCTCTCATTGTAGGCGGTGGACTTCGTTGATAAGGCGTGACCCGGCGTTTCTTAACATATGTATATTTGAGATGTATTTACATATATATGTATATTAGTGTCGCTTAGGTGACGTGTTCTTGTTCATCTGTCCGAATTTGAGATGTTAAAAAAAATCTGTGGGCATCAGGTGTCACGATTGTGCGTCAAAACAAACAAAAAAAAAGATTTACTGCATTACATTCTTTGCTATAACTTAATGTATTTCTATAGGCTCCGTGTTTAAGCATGATTTCATCCGCGAGCTGGTGCACGCCACTCATGAGGGGAGCACGGAGCCATTTGGGATTCAGCCATTATGCACTTTTCCTCCCACCATTAAACAAAGCATGTAGATGAGGGACATTTACAATAGTACTATTTTTATTCGGTTGTATTAGCCATTATTAATAAGCCATAGATTAATAAATGCAAACAGTCTTAAGGTAATTCTTTGGGAGTCACCGAGCTCGGCGTCTACATGTGAAGATGCACTGGGTGGAGCTGCATCCCAGAATGCAATGCATGAGTTAGAATGCAGGCCTTAGGCTTTTCACCTTGATATAAGATAATGAATGGAGCTCGACTGAGATAGTGATGTGCAAAAAAAGGTAATTAAATATATTATTAGTTGGAAAAAAAATAATTCTAGTATTGTTGCAAATGCATTTATTATTATTATTATTATTATTATTATTATTATTACTACACAATAGTGTTTTGATTAAATTTATTATTTGATTATTAATAAAAATATTCAAAATATATTAATATTTATATTAGTAAAGCAAGCATATTTGACTGTTTTACAATCTTGCATGTTCACATAATAATAATAATAATAATAATAATAATAATAATAATAATAGTATCACTACGACTTGTTTTTTGCAGGAATGCATCCTCTCTGGTATCATGTCAGTCAATGGAAAGAAAGTTCTGCACATGGACCGGAACCCATATTATGGAGGTGAAAGTTCCTCCATCACCCCTCTAGAGGAGGTGAGGATACACATTAGCCTCTGCCTACTAAATCAGGAGCTGTTTTCATATGTGCTAATCACATATTTCAGAAGTCAAAAAAAGCACTACTGGTATTATTAGCGACAAAGTATTTCAGATGGCACAGAGTGGGCTGACCTTTTCATTTTTTATTCATTTATTAATTTATTTTTAAATCGCCTCTTACAGCTTTATAAGCGATTTGAGATTCCGGAAGGCCCTTCAGAGTCAATGGGCAGGGGAAGAGACTGGAACGTTGACCTGATCCCGAAATTTCTCATGGCCAATGGTAATAAAGCAGCTATATTTAACTGTCTAACAAAATTGCATGCATGCATATTAAAATGTAGCTAATACTGACCTGGCATTATTTATACCATAGCACTGTTGATTTCTCAAATCCGATTGGTCAGAACAACTTTGCGTAACAGACATCTTGGGCAATGTTTTCTGCTGTAATTCAAAACACAGGTTTTAAAATGAATGCACTCATTCTAATATGTTACTGTTTCTATAGTAACAGCATGCACTATGACTTGTAAAGTGGATGCTTACATAATCTAAACCTAATAATAATCCCAAAAACATATTCTTTAACAAAGAAAAACTCATAATTATTGATAAGGTGAAGGAGTCTCCTGTACTGTAACAGTCAGTGAGTTTTCCTACATGGGAGAGTCTTCATGAAGGAGAACTTTGCACTTCCTGGTATTGTAGTAACAAAAACTGCACTTTTAGTCTTATTAATTTCAGGACAGAAGCGAACTTACTTGTTTTGTGGACGTTCCACATCATTAAATGCAACTATAAATGTATGAAAAACTATATTGTGTCAATCAATAATCAATAAAAAAAATGTAATCTTTGTCAAATTGCTATGGTGTAAAAGAAATAAAAGACTTGTTGCTATTGGAAAGTAATCACATTGGGCCAGTTATTGATTATTGTCCTGTAACAGCATCCCCTGTTGTGTTTTATTCCATTTTTTTACTCATAGTTGGTCTTCTAATTGTTCAGATTACCTTTGCTCAGGTAGTGATGAAACCTGTCTGATTCGGTCTGATGTCTACAGGGCAGTTAGTTAAGATGCTGCTGTACACTGAGGTAACCAGATACTTGGACTTCAAAGTGGTGGAAGGAAGCTTCGTATATAAAGGAGGAAAGATCTACAAAGTCCCGTCGACAGAGACTGAAGCACTGGCATCCAGTAGGTTTCATTCTCCACACTGTTTTTCAAGTGTTCTCTGTATGTAAATGTTATGTTATGTAGATTAAACACTAATGCCTTACTGGTCCATCATCCACTTACTCCAGATCTAATGGGAATGTTCGAGAAGAGACGTTTCCGGAAATTCCTAGTCTTTGTGGCCAACTTTGATGAGAGCGACCCAAAGACTTTCGAGGGCGTCGATCCCAAGCAGACCACAATGGGAGAGGTTTATAAGAAGTTTGACTTGGGCCAGGATGTTATCGATTTCACCGGACATGCCTTGGCCCTCTACAGAACAGACGAGTATGAACTTGTTTTAGTGTATTATTGTTATTACTGTCATTATTATAGAAATTTTAAGTGGATAAGAATAGTGTGAATATTCGTATTTGGGAATTAAGGTTATTTTAACTAAGCCTGGATGTATAGTTTATAATTTAGAGATGTTACAGTTTAGCCATAGCATTTTCGACATAGTAGTGACCAGAAAACAGTGGTCAGACCAAGTGTGAATAAAATTAGCCTTCCAGCAAAGAAAAGTAAATTCAGTAAGAGGGAAAAGACTCTTACTAACTTATTAAGCTCAAACCTAAATTAAAATTTACTTTCTTTTCTGACTTGGAGGAGAACCTCAACGTGACTTCTATCAGAGTCATGTTTAAATGATCCTGGATGATGATTGGTCAGCTGATAGAAGCTTAGAAGTTGGTCCAAGTTTATGTCTGAACTTTTTTTATTTGTAGTTTGTTTTTTTTTCCAAAATCTGTTGAACTATATGTTTAACTCCAAATGCCAGGTGGAACCTTATGATACTGAGGTTACGACTTTGCCAGTCATAACAAACTGAATTAGATTTACATTGCAAATGCTAACAAACATTCCTTTAAAAGCTACATGTTGAGAAGAAATAAAGACAGTTGAAGCAGGTGTCTTTTATCGCTGACAATATCTCAATGTTTTGTCTGGACAATGACTGATTCGATTCTAAATATGTTCCCATGGTTGTTCCCATAAGGTTTTGTGTTGCAATGGGGTGTGAAAGACTCACATTTGCATGTGGTAACAGATACTTTCACTTTGTGTTTACTCTAGAAAACGAGAATCTGTGACTGGTCGTGTCCGGTTTTTACTTAATAGCAATTATTTTTAATATTTCGCCCTGCATGTTCCCCGGAACATACGTAATGTTGTCAGCACTGTAGTTTAAGATGATCAAGGTTTTAAAGGTGGCTACCAAAGCAATAATTCTAAATGGTAAATTAATTTCCAGTCATAACCAAGCAGCGTATGTCAGAAAACTTGAACGCATCACTTTAATATTCTACATCAAATATATCACGAAAGTCAGGATTTTCTTTGGGATTTTCTCTCCAACAGTTACCTTGAGCTGCCATGCCTGGAGACTATTAATCGCATCAAGCTGTACAGCGAATCGCTGGCCCGTTACGGGAAGAGCCCTTATCTGTACCCGCTGTACGGCTTGGGGGAACTGCCTCAGGGCTTTGCCAGGTGAGCGAAACACAGCTCCTGCATCTCAACCTATTTTTTTCAACCATGGTTCATATGTTTAGTGATTTTCCACTACAAAAAAGCCAGTAAAAACTCTCCCTGAGACAACATGAGGAAGTAAGCTCAAGAGGAACCAGACTCAGAAGGGAACCAGATTATAAATAATTCATCTCCTACAACTGTGTAGTATAAAGTCAGACAGTGTTGAAAGGATGTTGAGTGTGAGCAGATTGTGAGTCCTTGGGAGGAGCACATGACAGTCTTTATGATTGCAGCAACAGTTCTTGGGTACAAATTTATAAAATAACCAGCAGGGAACTTAGCAGGGTTTCCGTTGTTTATACAGATGTGTGCATGACCACTGCATTACTCTGTGTTTGTGTTAATAGGCTAAGTGCTATTTACGGAGGAACCTACATGCTTAACAAGCCGGTGGACGAGATTGTCATGGACGGCGGCCACGTCATTGGAGTCAAATCTGAAGGAGAAGTAAACTCAGCTTAACAGTGTTTACCGACATGACTTTATTTGGTCAGCTGACACATGATTATGGAAATGTAGACCTGTAAAGATACTCATTACATGTTTTACATACCGTCGGATTTGATGTGATGTAGCACAAACAGAAATGATGGCCATTACCAGTCTGTTGTAGATTGCTTGATGTCTCCAGAGGTGCCAATATTTACGATTTGGCCATAGCATTTACAGTTAAAGATGAGGCAGCTATAAAATATGCTTTTCTACATTTATGGGAAAGGATGCAGCATGTGCTAGCAGTAACTTTGCCTCCTGCCATCTTTGGGTGCCATCTTTTCCTGTCAGATTGCACGATGCAAGCAGCTGATCTGTGACCCAAGTTACATCCCGGACCGCGTGCGCAAAGCAGGCCAAGTGATTCGGGTCATCTGCATCCTCAGCCATCCCATAAAGAACACTAATGATGCCAACTCGTGTCAGATCATCATTCCGCAGAACCAAGTCAACCGCAAGTCAGGTCAGTGCCGAACACACGAGATGCATCTTCAGCTTCGCCTCTTAGTGTATTTTTTTGGCCATATACCACAGTGCTTCTGTGAAGTTATAAACATTGCAAATCACATCTCAGGTTTATATTATTGTGCTTGTTTCCATAGTAACAGCTCATTCAAAGGGACTTGTACGGAGGTGCAAACATGTATGGATAAAACCATGTTATATAACAAAGAAAAGAATCTCATCATTGGTACGGTGGAGACTATTATAAGACGCTTACGTAAGATTTATATAAGAAGTTTCCAATGTCAGCATTTTGTAACAGCAACTACGTTTTCCACCAGGGGAAAGCCTTCGTCCAGGATTGCTGTATAATTATAATATAAAAATACACCTGAGTTACATCAGCATAGCTCAGAACATTGCACAGGACATTGCACATGCTACAGAGAGCATCGTAGCTCATCTCCAAGTATACCTTTATGTTTCTGTATATTTCTGTAAGTGCACAATGACACCACTAGAGGGAGTGCTTACACATTTTCAAGGTGGTCACAGTTGAAATGAAATGGGAATTTTGGACGTAGACTGCTTGCATAGAGGAAGGATCAGCTTTACTTGTCCAGTGAGTATTTATGTACTGTGACATAATGCTCATTTCGTCTCAGATATCTACGTGTGTATGATTTCCTATGCCCATAACGTGGCGGCCCAGGGCAAGTACATCGCCATTGTGAGCACCACTGTGGAAACCGGAGAGCCTGAAGCTGAAATTGAGCCTGCACTCGAGCTGCTGGAGCCCATCGACCAGAAGTACGGTTATATATGTATATATGTTTATATATATGTTTACATATTTGCTAATTGTTATACCATTGCAGTGTCTTTTGTTTTTACTTAGAATTTTTTTATACTAAATTACTAATTACTGTAAAGCACTTTAAATTGTATATTTCATTTATTTAATGTGCTATTGAAAAGTATTAATACTACAACTACTACTAATAATTAGAAGAATAATTAATTATGAATTATTTTACAAGCATAAATGTTCATATTTTAAATTATGTATCAATTATTTTACAATTCTATATCCGTTAACTGTGAGTTATTACAGAACCATAAAATGTTTAACATTATTTTTTAATTATTTAAAAAATATTTTACAGCTATGATAATGTTTAATATTATTATTATTATTATTATTATTATTACTATTATTATTATTGTTGTTGCTGCTGTTGATGTTGTTATCATTCTGTCTTTGTTCTGTAGGTTTGTGGCTATCAGTGACATGTACGAACCGACAGATGACGGGTCAGATAGCCAGGTGACTGCTCACGTCTTTATGTTTTGAAACCCTGCACACGTAAATAAATGCCCAAAGAAAAGAAAAGCGTAACAGATGTATAATTAGCCTTCTTGATATCTTGCAGATTTTTGCGTCACGGTCTTACGATGCCACCACTCACTTCGAGACGACCTGCAACGACATCAAGGACATCTACAAGCGCATGACCGGCAGCGACTTCGACTTCGAGAACATGAAGCGCAAACAGAACGACGTCTTCGGGGAGGAAGAGCAGTGAGGGAGGGAGAGGAGATGGGGGGAGGAGAAGGCAGTAGATGAGGACAGCTATAAGTGGGACAGATTTGAGGGTTTGGGCTTGATTAGTAGATGATTTGTAGCCGGTATCAGTTAAAGGTTACGGTAGCAAACGAACCAGGCTGCAGGTTTAGATCAGCTGTTCCTTATTTTCCTTCTACTTGTCTTACTCCTCGCTTCCTCTTCACTCACAGCTCCTTTTATCCAAATTATGTACATTTTAGCACAGAGGCACAACGCTCTTACGCTCACGTTCCCCCCGGCTCATCCTTCACAAAGCCGTCTTGCATTTTCCGTGAACATGGTATGCGTCATTTCCGAGTCACTATCTTGTTGAAGTGAAACATATCCAAGCCTTATTTATTTAGTAGTTGTTTTGGTTTATGAATGATGCCTTTCACAGCAGCCCTTGTGTCTTTACAAACTCCATTAATACTAGGAACAAGAAGATATCCTGTGAAATCATCATAATCACAAAACACAAGAACTCTTAGTTCCCAAACCGTTTTAAAAAGAAGATTGTTAAATGAACACACCCGGAGAATCACCTTCAAAAAGCCTCCTCCTAGCTGACCGTGTGTGTTATTGACAAGTACAAGGCTGTATCCTGATGATTTTGCACATACCCATTACGAAACATCATTCAACTGTCATAACAAAAGGTGGCTGATCTAGATTTGCCTTTAGTATATATTCTCATGCATGCATCTTTCATTCAACACCTTTCCAAACAACACTGCTTTGAACCTAAAGCCTCTACAAACACGCTCGGCTTATTTAACAGTAGGACAAGGATGGGTATGAGACCATATATGCAGTACGGAATTGGGAGTTTAAAAGCCATTAACGTAATATTTCCGTTGCCCTCGTAGAAACCGCGTTCAGGATCTACAACTGCAGCAGTTTTTATAGGAATCATGGTAATGTGAATCTTACCTTTAATAATTATTGTGCCCTGTTGTGGTTTGACACTTGTATATCTTCTAGGTGTTCTGGTTTGTTAAACTAGGCTGGACCCTGGTCTAAGAACTTGGAGTTGTGCGTTTTTTTTTTTCTTTCTTCATGTTGATTTTGATAGAAATTGTGTTGGAGTGGTTCTTCCCATCATGCTTCGTCAGCTCCAGCAATGATTTCCTCTTAAACATTCACTTAACATTCATTTTACTTTAACATTTTTTTAAGAATTACACAAGGAATAGGACTTTCAGACTTTTCTTTGTGCTATTTATAAATGACCAAATCCCACCAAGGGTTCATTCCAGCTTTTGGTTCTCAAAAAGTGCTCTCTGTGGGTTTTTTTGTTTTTTTTTCTTTTGCATTAACAATGGTTTTGGTGGACATCTCGTCTCACCGTGATGCTGTTCGAATACTATGCTACTATAAGCACACACACTGGTACAATTTCATCTTCTTTCCTCCATGTGTCTTATTAACTGACCAACAAAATATTAGCACTGGAAACTGGATCAAATAGCATTAATCTTACTGGTGAACGTAGCTCTTATTGAAATTGACCTACTGTCTTTTTTTTCTTGAACTCTAGTAGCTGTTTAAATATTATTTTGCACTTTATTTATTTTCCTGTACGTGTGTCATGGAACTAAACACTTAACACTGGTATATGAACATGAAACAGATGACTAAGATGTGACTTTATCACAAGTGTTTGAGCAGTCTTGTGCAATGAATGAAAAATGAATTCAAATGTGAATAAAATGCTGAAACAATGATTACCTTTGGTTTCTTTTGGGAAATAAAGCTGGGTCTTTAGTACCACTCTTTAAAAAATACACCTTTAATGGATTATTGTGTACACATATAAGTTTTTACATAATAACTGTAATCATTACATAAATATCTTTGCTTTGAAACATATATTTTTATCATTTCCTGAAACAAAATCAGTTCCAGAAATATACTTCTTTGTGACTTTGGTATGATTATTTGTTGGTGAATTTCATCTACGTCTCTTCTTGAGTGCATCCCATTTCAATGGATTCCTGGATTCTTCAGTCCAGAAATCAATTTCAGGAATACAGAAATCAAGCCTTTTCGCAGTGTCACTTTTCCATACTGTACACACTCTATGTTTAAATGTTAACTGAGGGTAAATATGCCACCGTTGCACTGTAGTGTCCTACATTCCTGTATGGCCCTGCTTTGAATCAGTAGACGTGAGATCGAAATGTAGCCACAGGACATTTAAAGGTCATCCACTACGTAGCTTTGATAAGGCCATTCCAGGAGTCTCTCCACTTCCATCTTGGGCACTACCCAGCACTGGGCCAAGTGTCGCTTATTTAATGTGTCCTTCAAAGTCTTATCCTGTAAAGTGACTGGAATTTGCTCATCCCCTTTCTTCAGTAATCCCAAAGCCAGAGTGCTGTTGTTGCTGATCTGACCATGGTGAAACACGGCACCACGTCGGTCTGTTATCCTCACCACCTCTATGGTGCTGTGCTGGAACTGGCCTGAGTGAATAAACAGAAGTTATCAGGTTCGGATCCGTACTATTACTCTATAGCAGCATCCATTTAATAATGCTGCTTTCCAGCATAGAACAGGAGACTAACAGCAGACCTATTCATACTAGTTGCTAATAATGCTATTTTGACTATGGTGAATAATAATTAAATCTAAATTAAAGTTTATGGCTATGTAGTGGACACTCATTTATTCATTCATTCATTTTCAGTAATTGCTTTATCCTTGGGGTGACGTTAGATCCTATCCAGGGAAAACTGGGTGTGAGGCAGGAATACACCATGAAGGGCCCCAAACACACACATTTTCACATCTTCACTCACACCTAGGGACAATTAAACATAACCAATTTACCCATGGGAATGTTTTTGGGAGGTGGGAAGAAACCAAAGAACCCAGAGGAAACCTACATGGTGCAAAACCGACAGCAACCCGGGCTCAGGATCAAACCAAAGAACAACGACCAGGAGCTGGGAGGCTGCAACACTACAATGTAGTGAGTTCAAGCCAACCTAAGACACCGTTGTGCCTTTTAGAATCCTCCAATGCTTAGCTACGGTATATGCTTTCATTAGAAGGATTCTCTCTCACTTGTAAGCCTGCTGAGTGAATAAATATTTTGGACTCCATAAGAAAAAGAAAATTTTCCACTACATACCGAGTAAACCTTGCGTTAAAGAAGATAACCCCTCGCCATCAGCTATGTAGAATCCTAGATGCTCCATCTGGAAATAGGTGGGGTGAGCATATTGATGGATCAGAACCAGGAACACAATGCCTTTTTCAAGCTCAATCCAACAGCTCTGGTGTCCATCAAGAACAATCTTCAAGCCTGGGAGAGTCACAGATCCCTTCTGTCTGGTAGGCAGAGTTTCAAGCCCTTCCCCCTTCACTACCACTGAATCTATTGTGAAGGTGATCCTGATGTCATCTTTGGAAGTTCCGATGGTTATCTTATCAAAGAAGGTGCGAGTGCGGTCCTCGAGTTCAGTCTTTGGAGGAGCCAACAACAAATGGCCATTCACTGTAATGCCTGCAGGGCGGGGTGTATAAGACATCCTTTTCAAATCAAATCAAATCAAATCACTTTATTGTCACATCACGTGAAATTCTTGTGTGCAAGCTTCACAAGCAATAGTGGTATACAAAATATAAGAATAAATACGCACATAAATAGATATGCACATGAATAAGTATTCACTACATCATTAATTCACTAATAATTAATGAAAAATAATTTGAAAAAGATATTTGTTTTACTGCAATTACATTATGGTCACGTTGATCCGAGAGCACCAAGATCAAAAAAGGTGTGGTGCACACAGATACCATTAAGAATATTTCTATTTGTTGATCATTTAGATCATTAAATAAAATGTTTCATCTGTAATATTATAAAATATAAAGTAATGGCCAATGCATATGAAACATCCATCTCTAAGTAGTGAACAGAACATGATGTTCATGTAAGGAATAAATCAAACATTTTAAATCTGTTTGTGTGGAGCTTCCGTTATACAAATCCCCGGTATTATATTACTATAGAAACAATAATGTTTTAGAAAGAAAGAATTAATATAAACCTTGCGGCCATCTTGTAACTATTTTCAGAACTGCTTCTATATCTAATAAACACTGTTTACCTCTGACTGGGTCCTCCAGAAGACGCAACACATCACTAGCGTGGCCATCAACAGTAAAACACAGATTTTCATGTATCTTTGGGAGTGTAACAACAAAATGAGGGTCTCCATCCACTGTGAAAAACACAATAAAAGGTATATGAAAAAGAATGAGTGACTCTTTAACTATAATCTTCAAAACCGATTATATTACACCAACTATATCTGTTTATTTGGTGCAAGTGTTTTAGCATCATGACAGAGTGAAAAAATGAAAAACCTACCTGAGGAGGAGAAGATTCCTACAGAACTTATGATGTCTGTGTCATCTGGTGAAGCTGAAAGTAAAGAGAAAAGGAAAATGGATATTAATACTGTACTACTCATACTGTAAAAGACTGCATTAGATAGAATGTACAGCATTTCCGCGTGCTTTATGACTTACAAGAATCGTAATGGATGATGTAGTCAGTGTCATACTCATACGAGATATCATATTCTACAAAATGGATTAAATTGATATTAGTTAAGAATGGGCAGCGCAAAAAAAAACAACATTGCAACAATCAAGTTACATACCTTTGACATCATCAGCATCTGTACAAGTGATAAAGAATATTATAAAGTTCTTACATGTTCTATGCAAGTGTTATCACCAAAAATAAAAACTCTGGTAAATGAACATTTGACTGTCAACCAGTTATTCACTACACAATCACTCAGTCTATTCCCTGTAGTGAAGATATTGAAGTCATTTATAACGTGTACGCCAGAAATAAAAAACTAAACTAAAAAAATTTATTGAGACATATCATTGGCTAAATTACATCTATGCAAGGATTGTAGTGTCATGTGTTAAAGATACATCATCACTACAAACACCAGATAGAAATCTAGAGGGACATAAAGGACTAACGGTGTTTGCTTTACCTTTGGTCAGGATGGCTGTTGAAACATCTGTTAGAGCAAGAAGAAAATGTTTAATCAATGAAATCATAAAAAGTGAGTAAAATGGTTTTGGACTACGTAGGATTGGTACTGATAATGATGCCAAAATACATCTGTGCTCAAATAAATTTGCTCATAAAAATTAATACTGCACTTCTAGAGAATCTATTATAGTTCTTGTGCTTGGATTTCCTTGTCGTTGCATTTCATTGTTCAAAGGTTTTATCTGTATAGCACGTTTACTGAATAAAACACTCAGCAGCTATCTTTCAAATAGCAACATTTTCTCAACTGTCGTATACTAATTATAAACTAATAAATTTTTTCAAATGTTATACAGTTATCATACTGTATATGCCAACATTACTTGTGCAATTGTGCACACTTGCAGAATGGCTTCCTAGGCAGTGCTCACTGCCCTTTAGCGGTAGAGTTATTATTGCAGAGGTCAAAAATGGGAACTGCAGCAAGCAGTAACAGAGGCCCATTGGGGCAAGTACTATGTTATCCCATGGTTGCCAGGGCAACCAGGTTGCCAGGGTCACCTTACTTTTCATCAAAATGGGCTAGTTTAAAAATACTCCAAGGCTAGCAGGATTGTTTTTATAGCAATTAATCTGAATTAAATCTAATAAAATTCCCAAAACAAAGGCAAAGTGTAAGTGCAACCAACATGTCTATGATGTACAGAACCATTTCTAGTCTCGAATATATCCCAAAGTTAAAGGGAGGAAAAGGGAGATTATGTGGTGGATAATGGCCATGCATCAGAAATGCATGTGAACCACAGTGACTTTGTTTCAAATGTGAAGTCAGAGAAAAAGAAGAAAAATCTTTTCCCAGTGGCTAAATTTGCCCAAGATCCACAAATTATTTTGCTTGCTGATTTAAATTTCAAAAATAAGGCTCGCCTTTACAGCCTACTGTTTGTGCATTATGACCATATAACTACCACACCTTTCATACCTAAATTTAAAACAGAAATACATTGAACTTTGCATATTCTAATACAGCAGATGAAAATGCAGCCAATACTGGAATTTCAAAGAATCTTTGCATAATATTAGAACTTACCTAAAATCCCATTAGCTTCCCACAGATTGGGTGCATCTGTCATGCCTGGCATAGGGGCAAAGGAGGCAGCCACAAGAGTGGAGATGTTTATTTCTTGATCAGGATCTTCAGGTGAAGCATTTGGTGAAGGGACTTCCTGAAAATCTGGCTGCACTGCAGGAACATCAGGTGTGGCAAAAGTGTCAATGTCAGATAAGAATGTGGGTTTCTCCAAAGGCAGCACTTGATGCTTCCTTGAGCTGGGTGGTGGTGTCATTTCTGCCACATAGGGCATGGCGACTGAACTCTTGAGAGGTGGAGAAGCTGTGTTGGTGGAATTGAGTGGGAGGAAAGTGGGAGCTTCAGTTCTCATAGTGCTGGTGGGAACAGTGGAAACTTTGCTCAAAAGTGGGACAGAGGTGGCCTTAGGTGTGTTGTGTGCTAATGTTGTAGTCCTCTTGCGTGATGAAGCTCCTACATTTTTGTCTGGAGAAGAAGTATTTACTGGGTGTCCAGGAAGAGGAAGGTCTGGTCGAAGGAGTTTGGTGAGTGAAGACTTACTGGGCTTTAAAGGTTTGCCTGGCTTTCTGATCAAGGCCTCAGCAGTAGAAGTCATTTTAGAGGTACTTGATGTTTGTGTAGGTGTGGTTGTCAAACTTGCTGTAGTGGTAGTGACAGGCTTGGGTGTAGTCGTGGTTGTAGAGACAGTGGTTGGATTTGGTTCATCAATATCTGGTTTAACCACAACTAAAGAGGTGACTGGAGTGACAAAATTATATTTAAGTGAAAGGTTGGTGGCCTTCTCTGCAAGCAAGCGTTGTGCTAAAGGATCTGAGCTGTTGAGTTTAGCCATCAAAAGCTCCTTGATAGTGTAATAGGCCCAGAGACGATGCACAAAGTTGGAGATTCCATGCAGTTCCCTGGTACAACCTAGCGATGGTGAAGTCTCATTTACTTCAAGCTTGGCCAGGAGAAATTCACTCTCTACCTTCACCTTCTGCTTTGTGCCACTTGCTGTCAATGAAACTTTCAGGTCCTGTATGTCTGGCTTAATCTTCCCTGTAACTACCAGCTCAGAGCCTTGAAAGTAGTTGGGGAAAAGGGCTCGTGTGATGTCATAAGCTTGGTCATCAAGATAGGAAAGCTGGATATCTGACAGTAATGGACTCGCTACCTCATCATAGAAACCCTTTAACTGGAGTGCAGCATCAGCATCCTCATATACCTAAGGGGAGTATAATAACAATCTATTAAATTTCATTAGACATTTGTCAGTTATCAGCTTTTAATCTTAATGACTCTTTGTGTACCTGTTCTCTTTCATTTTTAAACATTCAAAAGTACACAATGTAGTTCCTGAGTATAACTGACAACAAATCTTTATGGCTGCATACCATCCGTGCTAGCCCACGGTTCTCCAAAGCCAGTCGTTTCAGGAGAGGAAAATCTGCATCATCTCCGAATGCCAGGGCAAACAGAGAGACTGAACCCAGTGCACTCTGTGCATTATGGAGAATGACCTCTTGTGCAGTCACACCAATTGTAGCTTCTCCATCGGTCAGAAAGATGATCATGGGAACTCGTCGCGGTGATTTGCTATCAGGGGATGAAGAGGAGGAGTCGATCAGCTGTGCTGCTGAGAGAAGGGCCGCATTGATGTTTGTCCCTAGAGAGGAAGAAATGAAGGGAGAGAAATATATAATTAATGGTCTATATATTTAGATCAAATATAAGGCTTTCTGAAGATTTGTAGGGACACTGATAGACACCTACAGCCATCTGCAACGATTTTCTTGACAAACTCCCTTGCATCCCGTATGTTCTGCTTTGAGGCCAGCACAGTGCGGCCTTTCTTCCAGATCTGCACTTTATCCGAAAATGTAATGAGATTAAAGTAGTCGCCCTCACGTAGGTCACCCAGGATCGTAGATATTGCTACCTTAGTCTAGGTCAAGAAATAACATGTAAGATGCCTAGTTACTGGCCACGAATTATGTGTTGAATTTAATCCCAGTTTCATAATTGATAAGATGACACCTTAATGACACCTGTTTGATCTTCGTGCCGATCATGGAACCACTGATGTCAATGACGAAGATGATATCTTTAGAAACTACTGGCAGGCCCCGCGGGGAAAAGTAATGAACAAAGTAGCCATTGTGCACCTGAAAAGAAGAAGCAAAGGAACCAAATGTTCACAGCCTTATTGGCACAGCATGAAGAGTCAATCTGTGTGTGTATGTCATAACCTGGATGTCTCCCATGAGATCTTTTTGCTCTACGTCATACTGGAGGACAAAGTCTGCATTGATGCCTTTGGGGGAGATGGTCCTCTGCTGCTGCAGGCTGGGGTTGTAATGAATGTGAGCACAGTGTAGGTTCTGCTGCACCTGAGTGGAGGGGGGTGCTTTGGATTCTGCTGCAAGCATGTGCAAACAGTTTAGGAGCTTCAGCATACTGAAATCATTAAAGATTATTAAAGGAACTGCCTTGATAAAAGCTATGGTTCAGAAAAAAGCCTAAAAGGCTCCTTGATCTCAATTAGATGTTACTGGGAGCTGTATCTTCTTAAAGGAATCTTCTAAAAGAAACCACACCAAACTGGGAGTACAGATGTAACAGTTACTAAAATAACACAGTACACAATTTACAAAACAGCCTTTACTTGCAGTGGCGTAGCCAGGCGTTTCAGCTTCAAACTGCTGTGATTATGGACAATTTAATGGTTGTCTTTAATTTGCACCTTGGTCAGTGTTGGTGAGCAGGCGACTGGACCTGAGTGGTAACACATTAATGAAGCTGATTCCAGTCCTTTCTTCTATACTAACATCCACAGAGAGATTCTGCACAGATTGCCCAGGCCTGACGCCCAAGGCCAGATCATAGTGCCCCAGCCGTCGTGTCAATAGCTCCTCATACATCAAGGAAAAGTGCATGTGGACTCCAGGAGGCACACTGACAGCCACCCGAAACTTTTCAATCTCCCGCTCCCTGTAAAACAAAGGAAAAGAATAATAAAACACCATAATCAACTTAACACCTCTATGGCACTTTTAGCACAGGCCCAGTTATGGATAATGCTAAATAATATCATAATTGAACCTATTATATAATTCTCTTCTAAACGTTTCAATAAGAAAACATTTTTTGACTATGGTATGCTTTAAACCAGGAGTGTCAAACTCAATTTAGGTAATGGGCCACATCATACCTCGCAACAAACAAACAAACAAACAAACAAACAAACAAATAAATAAATACTATATGTTTGACACCCCTGTTTTACATACATACAGACCTTTAACAAAAATGTAAAGAAACATGGCCTGTAGCATTTTCAAGTGGACGTCTGCTCACTCAGTCAATGCCAAAAGAAACATGGCGTAATCCCAGCAGAGGAGGTATCAAATACACTTTTGGACTGACTTGGTGGCAACAAGTCCTGTTGTTTTCCCCTGCTTCTTGGCGTCATCGTAGATCTTCCTGGCAGCAGCTCTCTCCTTCACTTCGGCCACATGGACTTTACCATTAGATGTGCTGAGGTGTTATTTGGAAGAAAGAAAAAAAAAGAATAGTTCAAATTAAAGCAAATAGCCATGTCAAATCCCTGAGAAGTTCTGGTGAATTAAAATCTAGATTATTTGTATTTTGCATATATGCAATCCATTATTAACATGCATTTACAGAATGCTTAGTAACTGCCTGGTCAGGGCCACGCTGATTTAAGATATGCTACAAGTTTTTTATCTTTTGTGAAGATAGATTGGCTAGTACTGAGCAAATGGGATTTAAAAACATTTATAGCTGAGACCAATTGTGCTCTGGAATGATGCAGCTAAGGTTGAGGAACTCTCAGAGACAAGAATTCACACCTCACACTGAATGCACTGCTGGCATTTCTACCTCTGGGATTTTTATCCAGTGTGCTAAAAAACCCTTATGGCTTTGGACATGCCCACTTCAGTCTTAAATCAAAATGCAGATACTAATACAGCTACAGATATTTAGAGTACTAAACAGATACAGATGCAAAGAGAGGCATTATGTTACACACCAACTTTAATTTACCTTACACCACCATTTCCCCATCTTTTCTCCCTCTCTAACTCCAGTTAAACACACTGAGTATCCTGTTTATGGTGGCGCAAAAAAAAAAAAACCCCAAAAAAACAAGCCTAAATATAAAGCTGACCCCTTTACCTAAAGATATTAAAATAAAGATCACTGAACCCACCAAAATAAACAAGCTGCATTGAAACAGGGCTTGTTTCAGACAGAGCAATGCTGAAAGGTTGAGCTGTAGAGCCAGCAGAAAATAGACACAACACTATGTGTTCTGTGTGAGCCAGAAAGAGATCTGGAATAGCTGTTCATGACAGAGTGAAATGATGAACACAGGAGCTCTCAGTTATAACCTGCATAACGTCAGTTTTCTGAAGATGGCAATGTTTGTGTATAGTTTTTTGTGTGAACCTTTGTTTGTTTGATTCATATCAGATACGTTCAACCAACACTTTATAATTGGAACTACTCCTGGGCGTAAGTGTGTAGGTGTATTGTGCTCGCATGTGTACTGAATGTGTTTGCACACACGTAACGATATGTGAGGGAGTATTCCTTGGCCACGTGCCTTGGTAAACTCCGGTGGGCAAGAGGAGGAGGAAAAACATGGATAGCTCATGTCATTTTCTCTGTTAGCTCTCTAACTTCTTGCTACAAAGCCCACTATTCATCTGGCCTTAAGGTTCCCCATTTGTAAACCACTTCCACCCCCAAATTCAGCTCCTGGCTGCCATTTTCTTATTTGCGGGCATCTAGTTTACACTTAGGATTCTTTTTAAAGGAAAAGTGGTTTTCAGGCCTCTTAGTCGTATACAAACGTGTCTTCTTTCCCCCAGAGGTGCTTCTCTGAAGTTTTATTTTGGGATTATACCTCATGCAGATTTACGGGTCATTTTTAAACCTTTCATTGCTCTCAGAGAATTTCTTGTGCAGTCTTCAAATACCGTGTTATGACGAATGAGTCAGAGACATTAAATAACATAGTTTAGCTTGACTATGGTTTTCCATTTTATTACTGACTATTTGCTGCTTCCCCATGGATAAAACTCTATTTTAACTCTTGACACATAACTCTATGCACTTTATGAACCATAAAAGGCCGTATGTAGTAAAACCACAGTGTTGTTAAATTCTCAAATCAGAAGGTTGATTGCTTTTCTACAACCACCAATCTGACAAGAGTGCCAGCTGTAATCCAAATCAGGCTTAAATTAATGCTATCATTCGAATATGTTCTCGTTTCTATAATAATGGCACTTACACAGGAACAGGTAGGGCTTTTGTGTCTAAAACAGTTATTCCTGAGAGGCCCTTTTCTTAATTTTTAGTTCCTAGATCAGTGTTTTGTTGTTCGCTTTCTTTTAAGACGTGTACTAAATAGAAGGACAAAAAAGGAGCAATCAATAGTACCAATTTATCAGTGACTCACATGGTAAAGTTGGAGATGAAGGCTGAGGGAGGCAGGTTGACCTCAAACGCTGCCTCTTTGGTGAAATGGAGCTGGTTCCACACTGTACTCTCTACTGTGGTGAGAGCATAGCGGGAGATGACGGTGCATCGCACATGATAATCTGTGATCTTCAGCTAAGAGCATCATAGACATCAAAGGTTAGGAAAGAGAGTACATTATAGTGAAACTGTGCAGAACAAGGAGTCACCAGCAGTGGATTTGAGAATCCCTGCTATAAACGGTACCATATATTTGTGCACTTTGTATCTGTGTATTTCATTTATTCCTGCAGTCAGACTGGCCTGTCATCAGATTTAATGGCAGCCCATAGTTATATGTGTGTGTGTTTTTTTACATGGCCCTTGTTCAGACCACATTGGTCTGGCTATGGATGCCATGGTACCTGTAAAAATATTAGGAAAACGTTCCTTCATATGTGATATGTACATATATATAGTAACATATTACAGAGTTTTTCCTTTTTATTCTATTCGTAAACTCCACATTTAATTGCATTTGGAAACAGGTCTTGGAAAATGATCCGATCATTATCCGATCTTATCTAGCCACAGGAAGTGAGAGTTGCAATCTGATTGGCTCTCTGTTCTTTTGGTTGCCGAGAAAGAAAAATAGAGGAAGGTGTAGTCACTTGAATGGAATTTCAAGGCATCCTGTCTTTTACATTTAGTACCGTTTTGATTAAAGCATTCATAAGATTAAATGAGATATCCTTGTCAACAGGGTTCTGGAAAAGTTCTGCGGCTGGTCGTCTGCAATGTCAGTCAAATGGGCACTTTGAAGAAAGTTGGTGGTTGTTGGAGATATTTGGTGGAAAAAACATACCCAAATATTTAGCAAATGCTAGAAATCTGACTTGCAAGACTGTTTTTTTATGCAGTGAAGCCTGCATGAACTGCAATACGTATAATTAGTAAAAAATATAATTGAAATTCATGATTCATGCAGACTTCATAAGAAACGTTGTAAGAATCTTTTCTTACGATGATCTCTAATTTACTTATGATATTTACTTATGATAATATACTTCTAATCTAATTTATATATGATAATTTACTAAATTGTACCAATTATATAAATTGTTACAAATTTGCAATTGTAACGCCAGATTAACTGTTTGCGACTGAAGGCCATGCCTGCGATTGTGGAGAACTTGGGCGTTGTTGGTGCAGAAACTTTGTAACTAGTGTTGAAATGAACAGGTGGGAGTTTATAAGAAGTTAATTAGGAAGAAGGTGGAGCAACAGGTCTGGCCTTTCTCCTGAACTTCAGATATTTCATAACTCCTTTATAAAATGTATATTTATGGCAGATACAAGTAAGAAGTGACAAAAGGAGAAAATCCAACAAGAAACTCATTTGTGTTTTTATATCATACACATGAGTACTTTGAGCAAGACAAATCCTCATCTTCTTTGAAAAACAATTAAATGGAACGATTCCATTTAAAATGATCATTAGCCCAAAATCCTAGGCAGTACAAACCAGTGCGCATATTGTGGCAGACGTGGTAATTGTCCTTACAACTGGTGATAAAAATGATAAAATACTATATGTATTATAAAATCCAGTACTTACTGCGGGTCTAGCTGTGTTGCTCTGACGCCTTAATCTCTAGAAGGGAAGCAATACCACAGAATGGTTGTCAGAAATCAATCAATAATTTGAATATTTTCCAGAATTAATTTAAGATTTTTCTAAGAGACAAGGGTGGATGACAAAAACACAATCTTTGAACATTTATGCCTATAGACCCAAATTATAGAGTCCTGCCTTTTTGTTTAGACTGGCGTTTGTACAAGTATGAATGATCTGACTCTAAAACAAGCATGACCAATGAGAGTTTGACTACAAGCTGAAGTGTGTAAAGTCATAAATTAAACTACTTTAAATAAAAAACAAAAATCATTTGATTTAAGAAATAATTGCCATTAGGAGCCCATGATGAACTAGATTACTATTTAAATGGCATATAATACTGAAAAAAAATGAAAGAGACCAATGAACTATTAGAAAACCCCCCTGTACTCTGCCCCTCACTCTGACGCCAGTGCTTGAGACGTGGTTAGAGCTCGACGTCGTATTAAAATAGACTGAATCAAAGCCATTCATAAAAGAGGTGCAAATGCAGGTAAATATCAGTACTGTACACAGACGACTTTCAGATGTTAATTATATGGATAAACGATTACTGTGCTAGTGTATTACCATGTATCCTTTATGCAGATACATTACATAAATACATTACATAAACGGTGAAATAGGGAAAACGGTCAGTGTGTGCTTTGCCTGTGTTTGCACACCAAATAAAATAAAATCACTCTGACAATCAAGTCTTACATCATTTAACTGGAATGCAAGTGCAAACGAACAGTTCTCATAAGCTTACTATTGTTTCAGTGTGCACTATTTATACACTATATAGACTATAGACTTTAACACCGATTTTTGAAAGAGTGTGCAATATCTGGGCTGAAAATATACATTCATATGAATATCTTCAGTAGCTTGAGGTTATTTTGTCTCATTGTCTTTTGTGGGTACATGTATGACTTACATAAAGATTTTAGTCTTCTTCAAATTATATATAATAATATTATATATATAACTATTTGTGTGATAATGTGATGATGGGAATCAAATGTCACCACAAGGATAGGAACATCTGACAATTTATCATTTTGGGGATATTTGGTTGCTCACCATGATGGATTTTTAATAAAAAACTGTAGCTTTATTTAAAAAATAAAAAGAGCCAAAAAAAATTCCATTGTTTTCCATTAACTAAGGTTAAGATTAGGGTTAATTTAAGGTATAGAATAGAATTATTTATATGCATTAAAATGATGCCAATAGAAGGTTCTCACAAAGATGTATGCTTATGGACAGTTGTAGCTCTCGCCATTCTGTCTACACTCCATAAACAAAAGATTTCTGGAAGAAAAGGTTTATTCAGATCACACCTGCTAAGAATCTTCATTTCCTGAAAACTAGTATCAGGAAGATTTCCTCTCCTCTCTCTTTCTCTCTTAGAGAAAACACAAGTTTTTTTTCTTATCAAGTTGTCCTGAAACCCAACATATATTTCCCTATCAGAGAGGGTTCCAAAAGCCTGGTGAGAAAAATAAGAATATGTGACTCTTGCCTAGAGCTGCACAGCAAAATTCTCCGTTAAGTTTCTGGTGTTAACAAAAAGTGTTAAACATAGAGCTGAACTGACACTGTAACAATGATTTAACATTAAAGGAATCAATAAAGGAGTATGAAAATTTGTGTAATTGAGAAGTGTTGGAGATTCAACTTCTACAGAGTTATGAAATCATGCTCTGATGTAAAGCAGAGTTCATTTTTTAGCTATGCATAAAGTTAATGTAACTGTGCATCTGTGTTCAAATAGAAACTCAATAGAAAGTGTTAAAATAATACTGCAGAGATTGGGATAGTGTTAAAATGAACACTCTCGGAGTTGAAGTAACACTAGAGAATTTGGTGTGTAGTAGCTCAATGGAAGACCTACTGAGCCTTTTTACTATAAATGCCTTTTTTTTGCAGAATCCTGTTTAACTAAATGGCTTAGAATAAAAGCAGCTTTCAAGTGGATAAATGCAAATGGAAACACTTGAGTTCACTTTCTAACAAATCACACCAAGCTGTGCTTTTGCGTGCAGACTTTACTCTTAAAAAAGACAGAAATTATATCTCTTTACACTCCTCAATTGATACCTAAATTGAGATCATCACACACACACACACACACGCCTGCGCGCGCGCGCTCACCGTGAAAGCGGCGCCTCGTGCGTCTGGACGCGTCCTGGATTCCGCTGCTCCTCCAACACACACCACGATCAGGAGCAGCCTCACCGCGATCCCGTACACATTCACAACCATTTTTAATCAATTTAAAGTCTTTGTTCAGCCTGCGTCAGTTTCATGCAACCCACGCATGAAGCATTGTGTGACAAAAAGCAGTGCGTTTTCTTGTTTTCAACGCGTAAATCCCTCCCCCGTAGTTCCACAAGTCATCCAGGTCTGTGCGCAGGAGAGAGCAGGAGCAGTGCGCAGTCTCGTACCTGTGGGAAGGCTACATATAGGGGAACAGAGGGGGTGTTTATTGGCTCAAGTTCAAGTGCAGCTTTCTGCTGGAAATTTCGAGCAATCCTGCCATCGTTTGCAGGCCCCAAGTATCCTCACACCGTTAACCCGTGAACGCCCGCCTTGTGTGTGTGTGTGTGTGAGTGCCCGCATTGCGCTCTTTTCCATATAGCGCTCTATTTAAATGTACAGCCTTTATTCGTTGATCACGCGCACTGAGATCTTTCTTCTACTAGAATTCAATATATTGGGACAGTCTTTGAATTGCCACCTTATTTCTTGCCATTAATAAACTAAAATCCCCCCAGCTACATGTCTGAAATTGAAAAGAGTGTTGACTAGCTACATGTGAAGGAAAAACGTTTCCGTCATATTCTAAAGAAGCTTACCCTTTTATCAAAACCATTTATAATGATGGGTTTGAGTGGTTAGCACTGTCGCCTCACAGCAAGAAGGTTCTGGGTACAAACCTGCCTGCTGACTGGCACCTCCGTCTGCATTTTTGTTTGCATGTTCTCAATGTGAATGCGTGGGTTTCCTCTGGGTGCTCTGGTTTTCTTCCACAGTACAAAGTCATGCAGATTAGGTCATCTGGCTACTCTAAGTCGCCCATAGGTGTGAATGTGAGTGTGAATGGTTGTACGTGTCTGTGTTAGCCCCTAGACTGGCGGCCTGCCAGGGTGTACCCCGCCTCTCACCAGAATTCGGCTAGGATTGGCTCCAGTAACCCTGCAACCCTTAATGGATAAGAGGTATAGATAATGGATGGATGGAAGTTTGAGACATATTGTCATCCTCAATGCTACATTTGGAACTTTATTTATTTTTGCTATTTATTGCAGCATTAAATCAAATTCCAAATAGCAGGATTAAAAAAATGTCTTAGTGGCACAGTAAGTAGTGTTGCCATCTCACAGCTCCAGACTCCCCCGTTCTATCCAGAGCTCAGGTTACCATGTGACCTTTTGCATGTTCTCCACATGTTTGCACAGGTTCTCTGGTTTCCTCCTGCTGCCCAAAATCATGCAGGTTGACTAGCTGTGCTAAAGTGCTGCTGCATGTGAATGTGTGTGTATGGTGCCATCCGAGTGTTCTTGATCCTGATCAGGGTGAAGCATTTATGAATGACTAAATAAATTCTCAGAATTATCCATCAACATACTTTAATATGAGCAATACTTGCTAAGTAAGGAAATTTATTTACATTTTGAAATGCTGTACTAAGTAACATTCTATCATTTATTTCTTAAAGAAATGACAGCAATAACAAGGTTTCATATCCAAATTCATATCCAATCTTTACTAAAATTCAATATGAACAGATTAAGTAAAACTCAATACAGTTACTATGCTATAATAATCACTATACTTACTGACTAGTGCTTTTCTACTTTAACTTGACTGAAGAATTTAAAGTTGTACTTCAAAATGTACCAGAGTATTTATTTAGATGACCGTTATCACTTCTGCTTGTGGAGGAACTTTTGGAATTTATTAAAAACACTTGAAATAGAAACTGTACAGAAATAGAAATAGAAATTGATGAGGTTATGAACTGTGTATGTGACTGATGAGTATTTTTTTTGGTTGCTATCCAAGGTCCTGATCTCTCTCTCTCTCTCTCTCTCTCTCTCTCTCTCTCTCTCTCTCTCTCTCTCTCTCTCTCTCTCTCTCTCTCTCTCTTTCTCTCTCTCTCTCTCTGTCTGTTTTTCCATCCTGATCTGTCTGTTTCTCTGTTTGTCTATCTCTCCCTCACACTATCTGTTTCTTTTTCTCACTCACTCACTCACACACACACAGTCACAGACACACACGAAACCTACTGTTGACCAAAGCACAATTTTAATATTTAAATGTCACTTTAAAAAAAAAACAGTCTCGTTTTTCTCTCTGCCTGTCTGTCCTCTCGCTCTCTCTCTCTCTCTCTCTCTCACTCGCTCTCTCTCACTCTCTCTTTCTCTCTAAATATCTCCTTTTTAATAAAATATGTAATCTAAAATAAACTCTAATGCAGCATTACTTTCACACATCCTAATAATCACAGCTGTGCTAATATTCAGTACCACAGAATATTGCATATATATAACAGTGACTGCCATTTCACAACAACAACTGACATTTCAGACACAATAGGGTAAAATATTTTGTTTATTTTTCCTCCATCAACAAAAATAATTCCCAAAGAACTCACAGCTGGATGGAGTATTGTGTGTTGCAATGCAAAGCACAGACTAACTGACAGTTGTAGAAAGTGGAGTAGTGGTTTCATAGTAATGAATCACCCTCAGGATTGTAATTTTATGTAATGAACACAGACAAGCAGAGTGATACAAACAGTGAAAAGTACCAGAGCTGTTACACTGAATATCACCACTTCTGGAATGCCAGTTATTTGGAGCTAAGTGTTGTAGTAGCTGTGTTAGAAATGTTCAGGAACAGTGCGAAGTGCTTCTTCTGGCCGTCTTGTCACATCCACATTCTAGAAAAAAACAACAACAACAACAAAAAATAATATATGTTTACACACATATACAGAAATAATGCTGAAAATGCTGCTCTGTTAATTTTGTATGTATGTTATGTATATTCTGTTATGATTTGGGTGATTACCGCAGGTTTTTCTCTGTGTGTGTTGACCGCTTTGATGTTTAGGTAAATAGGTTCCACTTTGCATCCTAAATGCAAATTTTAAAAAAAGAACAACATCAGCAAATTTGTTAGTAATTTATAAAATCATATAAAGCATGTCTTTACCGTAGGCCACCGGTGTTAGCTTGAGCACAGTATGGAGGGGACATTTAAGGTACGGAAGTTCCGCTGTGGAAAAACCAAATGAAAAATTTTGTCACAAAGTTGCACATTAACGAAGAGTTCAATGCTGAAATAAAGCACCTGGCTTTCGCTTCTAACCTGCACTTTTGTCCAGGAAGTAGGCCAGCAGACAACGCATGACTGCCTGGTGGCAGATGACCAGCACATTCTCCTGTCTCTCCAGCTCCATGATGACCGGCTCTAGACGGTGCACCAAGTCTTCGTAAGACTGTGCGAGACACAGAGAAGAAACTTTAGCTTTGACGTAATGCTATATCAGCATTTAAACATGACATATTAGCCTTCTCTGTTGGCTACACATCAATACTTGATCCAGACCCACTTTGTAGTTCTTAGTAATGGCATTTTAAATATGGAATAAAACATAATTATAGGAAAATAATCAATGTTGGGGTGGTGCGATGGACCTTAATGTTAAGTGGAGTTACTATTTCCACCTGGAAGTTGAAAACAGCAAGTCCAACAGTCTTAGGCCTCAGCAATTTGGCAACGATTACATTTTTTATTACATAAAGAACATATAGTTGAATTTAATGTCTTGTTACAATATAGCAACACCAATCTATCTTTCCTTCTCTCTGCAGAAGCTAATAAGCCAAATAATACAGCTTTTTTTTCCCAGGAAACCTTCTTTACAGCTTTACCTCTGGCTGTTAAAAAGTACTGACACTGACTCTATAAATGTCTCCTCCAGAAAATGTCACCATGTCAACAACTACACCCATTTTTAGATCTGTTTATGTGGCTCATACAAACTCTTGTGTAAGTTGTTACTATAGAAACAATAATGTATTAGATCCTGCTGTATAAAATAATCTTATCATAAGACAGCTGCTGAACACAGAATTCGACAGCACTGTGGTATATATATACATTAAAATAATCATAGTATTGTTTTAATTTCAATTATTAATAATATAATCAAAATGGATAGCCATACACAAAGCTATTTTATTTGCTTGGGAATTCCTCTGTGAGACTAACATCATGTTTTTCAGAATGACTCAAACTTTAGCCAAGAGAAATAATGATTTATGTTGGGAGGGAAAATAATCAATCCAGCATTAGAAAATAATATGCAGTGCTATTTTGATGCTAAACAGATTTGTGAATCTATCTTACCTCTCCTTTGGGATATCTGTACCGATATTTGTCTTGGTCTCTCATTGCAAACTCGTCTGGGTAGTTCTCCTGGATTTCTTCATAAGTCATCTCTTCACACACACCCTTATATGAGATTTTGACATTATAACATGCAGTTTTGATATATCTGGGGTTGTGTGTAGATATGAAAAATATTATCTTACAGCATCAATCTCATTCAGGGCTTTCCACTGCTCGTAGGGGACTCCCAGAGCCTCAGCCGTCTGTATAGTCCTTTTAAAGTGACTCGTCCACACCTTTAGGTCCTTTATGGCCTGATTTCTGATGAACTGTGACAGAGCACTAGAGTACTGCCAAAGAAAGCAGAGTTGTTTAGTGTGTACCAAACAAGCTACATCACAAAACATCATTCTTCATATATGATGTGGAACTGAAGAAGATTTCAACGCCAGGTATGATGCTTTTAAAGATTTTTCCCAGTAGAGGGTACTGTAGAGTTGAGTTAGTGAGTCTGAACCATGCTTGAGTGAGTCATCAGCTCATTCTGGAGCGATTACACAATTGTGGTGCCATTTGAATCTTGCTGATATTATATTTACAAATAAGCATTAAAGATAATAGTAAACATTTTAAATATAGTTCAATGGCCCTTCACATAAAGCGTAAATCTACAGCTCTAAAGCATTTTGCCTGACCCAGCCAACTATATTCTAAGTCTGAATATTCTTAAATATATATAACATCTTATTTATCCTTAAAACACATCCTTATCCATTATACGTTATGAAACGGGCACATGTTAGTTCCACAACTTTCACCCTACCCTGTTACCTGAACACATTCACACCCATGAAATATTTGAAATAAATCATATGCTCAACAGGAGTTTGCATCATCTAAATTTCCGGACGATCATGGGAAGAAGAAAAGATATTGTTTTTCTTTCTTTTTAAAAAAATTTATATTCTGATATTGGCTGATGAGGTCATAATACCATAACATATTACCCAAATTATAAACTGAAAGATAAAATTCATATTATAAAAAATTTTTTTTTACATTAGAATGCCTTTAATGTCCTCATTACATTAGTACAAGTGCTAGTTAAACACATTAGGTGTATTTGCTATGCTAAAAACTAAACCCTGATCCTTCCATTGCTGTTACTTATTGTACAGCAAAATGCAGCCATTATTTTTGCCTGAGATGGGTTAACACATTCATTTTGAATGATTAAATGCATGTTTCCAATGTTAAGTTTTTCCTTATTTAAAGTTACCAAGCTTAATGGCACCCCAGTTGTCAAATCAAGAAATGAGTTGAAACATGTAAGGACCACAAAAAAAAAATCTCAGAACAGAAACCTCCTACAATTCAAACTTAAATACTGACTGCATAATGGCTTATATACCAGTTTATGGTCTCGTCCCACTATGCAAGGTTATTAAGCAAAAAAGTTAAAGAAATCAGAAAACCCGGCACAATAAATGGATGCGACTGCTGAACTTCAAAATTGGATGGATTTGTCCATAGGTGATACAAAACAACCATGATACAATGATACAATGATAGTAGCTGCTGCAGTGGTAGAGTTATGGCCTTACAGCTCAAAGGTCATGGGTTTGATCCTGAGCTTGCGTCACAGTGTTATTGTTGGCTATAGTTTCCTGAAATTTCCTCTTCGGGATCTAATACAGTGCAACTATATATCTAAGCATAAAAAGTCCTGGTCCATCAAATTGTCTGGGAATGAAACTGAGCACCAGTTCAGGATAACTATAGTGTTCACTACTTTTGGAAATGGTCTAGAACTAAAAACAAATAAGACAAGAGCGATAGATATACTTTTTGGTTTCAAAGGGCTCAGGACGGAAACCACAACCTTGAGGCTGCAAGTCTGTAATGCTACCACTACTTTAACTACTCTACGTCTACTCCCTTCTGTGAACACACTCCCTGATGTCTAATACAGTATGTATGCCCAATAATGCATTTTGACCAATGAGGAACATGAGTTGTGATCTCGAGATAATAGCTTTTGCTATATTGAGATCACAAGAAAAAAAAAGAAATAATACATGTTATTTCTGGACTTACCGCTGAAGGAAAAGGGACACTTTCAAGGACAACAACGTACACATTTAGTAATGGAGAAGCGAGATGGTTCGGGGTCAACCCACTTTTACCACTTTCATCTGAATCAACCTACAGACTCTTGAATGATGTCAAAGAGCTAATCCAAATCTACAACTCAGTTTTAATGAGGCCACAACTCAGGCATGATATAGAGGAGAATTTACAGATAGTGTAGAAGTCTTGTACATGGTTGGCTTTCTTTAGGCCAATATTTGGCTAACCGTACACTTATCACTGACAGGTAGTTGGTGTTTCTCGCACCGTTCTGTGTAAACCTAGAGACTGTTGTGTGAAATTCCCAGGAGATCAGCAGTTTCTGAATTATTCAAACCAGCCCTGTTGGTACCAACTACCATTCCTTGATCAATGTCATAGAAATTAGATTTTTTGTTTTAACTGAAGCTCTTGACCTCTATCTGCATAATATTTTTTACATTGCACTGCTGCCACCTAATTGGCTGATTAGACAACTGCATGAATGCGTAGGTGTACAATTGTTCCTATTAAAATGGACAGTGATTGTACATGAGAAAAATCTGCTATCTGGGATGTGTGACAAACTGGAACAACTATTAGTGGGACACCATTTATGATAGACCCTGGCATTCTCACAGTAATTAACACACGCAACCTATCATTCATCATTGATAAGAATCATTACTGAAAGATGTATGACATAAGGCCATTTATTTATAGAAATAATATTTATAGATGGGCAAAGACAATATGTTTGATAACGTTAGCAGAGATGGCTAGTATATGTTGTTTAGCAAGGTTAAGCTACCCTCTTGTCTCAAAGACACATCACTTGGCATCCACACCAGGTTACTCGCTGTTTATAAATGTCTTTAGGTGGACTTAAGTCAAGCACAACAGCACAACAAACCTTTGTAAGAAAAATACACAGAATGGTATGGAGAAGCAAGGCTGGAGCTGATTTCTTTGATACCTTGTAATATAACACTTTGCTTAATGCTAATAATTTCATTGACATAGCTATTGCTAGATATTAAATTTTATACCTCCAAATCGAACCATCCATCACTGAACATGTGACTTGTGTAGATTTCACAAATATTATCACTCATGCAAACCCAATAGGCACAGCAGGCCTTGTCTCACCATTTTGCCTTGTGAAGAAAGCCCAGAGTCTCCACCAATGCGGCCCAGCAGGTTCAGCTCGCTCTCCCCATGCCTGCTGAGGTAGATGGAACGTGGTGTGACGTGGATGTTCATGAGGTAGTACACTATACGGCTCTGGATGTGGTCCTGAACCCTATTCACCAGATATCTGGTGCCTACGTTGAAGATCTTAATGTAGGACATATTCCTAATGTACACAAAATAGGAAGAGGAAGACAGAATTGTTTGAAAGACACAGATAATTTGTTATTATCTGTTGTTCTTAAAAGGCACGTGATGTTTTTAACCTGTCGTTTTCATCATCAAGGGAAATGTAAGTCATCTTGTAGCATTCAATGCGCTTCAGGAAGTCTTCCACCACCTCGTCTTTGTTGCAGTTCTCATAGTCTGGGCCACTCAGTTTCACTTCCTGTTACGGCCAAACGAAAATAGACTTACATGAAAAGTGTTTCAACTTAAATGCTTCATTTAGATTTTTACATTGTTCCTTACCATTATATTAGCCTCAATAATGTCTGGGTCATCGCAAATGGACTCGATGAAAAACACCTGAAAAGAAATTATTTACTGCTGAAGAATTGTGAAAATGAGCACAAGTGGGGTTTTTTTATTTGGAGAACCATTAATTCTGCACTATGTAAGTGTGGGAAGCCCTGCACCTGCCTTGTAGCCCTTCTCCTTGGCAAAGCTGGTGATGATTAACCTCCTCTCCTGTGTGGTGTTAGTGGCATCAAATACCTGTGTAAAAGAATTTAATTAGAGATTCAGCTTCATCACTTCATCATGTCTTTTTTTGTTCAGTCACTAAGGTAAAATCAGTCAGTATCGTCAAAATCAGTCAGCCGTTACCAATAGAAACAACATTCCTATTTCAGATCATTTTATTCAGATTAAAGATGGAATGACTAGAAAAAATTTGCACAGTCATGGTTTTTGCTATAGCACAGCTTTTAACAATATGCAAAACTGCAGTGCAAGTGCAAATATTAACCGTGGGCAAAACCAAATCAAACTGAATTTTATGATAAAAAAGTTTGCCCTTTAGTCATCAACAGTTAATCAGGAAATGTGTGTGTTTTAAAATTCCCCAGAGCTCAAAATCTGATGTCGCTGTTGGACTGTGTTTGGATACAGTGTTTTTTTTCTTCTCATTTTAACCAATGACTTCCTCAATAGACTACTTGCTAAAAAAAATATATAACACAGGAAACAGTACTGTATGTATGAGTTGGCTTGTGCTCTTGTTAAATAAGCTCAATTAAAATATCATATTCATGAATATTTATAAATCCTACCTTTTGTAATAAGTCATTTTTGTAAAAGGTCATTTTTAATAGACTTGTAGGCATTTGGGGGGGAAATGTGCTCTGTGTAGATTATTTTTTTTAAATGTACATTTTATGAAATAATTAAAAAATGTAAGCTAAACTGTTTTAGCCTATATAATTCATTCATTCATTCATATTTTCTTACTTGTGCTGCCTTTGTAATGATTAACTTTCAGCTTTTTTAAGGTTTTATTTTCTATACTGGTATAGCAATACCTTAAGGAAAAAATCATTTTAGATTTGCTTATCGTAGTGTATTGCCATACAAGTACAACATATTTATGATAAATTTTAATTAGTAATTCTTTTTTATGTTCTGAGGCCTGCATTGTCAATATTAGTGGATATAAAGCTATATGATAGTACAGGTTTTGCTGTTCTTTGATGAGCAGCGCTCTTGTATTCCCCCTTACTCACTGCTACTTGTCCCTGTTCCTTAGTGAAGTAGTCGGCAATGTCCTTGAGGGCCTTTAAAACACATGCCCTGCACACAACAGAGTTACATTATTACCATACAATACTAATCCATACACAAGCTATTGCAATGCATTCATTACATGCGTAGCCTGGTATATCTTTACTATGAATATATGAATATCTAATATATACAATATCTTGTTCATACCTGCGAATCTTCATGGCTTCTTCATTATCTGGGTGGAAGAATTCATAGTTTTTGTAACTCTTGACTGCCTCTCTTCTGTACTGGCCCAAATTAAAGACTGCAAAGAAATGGACCACACTTTAAATTTTACACAATCTTAGGATAATCTTGGTTCTATACGCAAACCTGTTTTGCCTTTTTCTTTAGTTTTGCAACATTGCCTGACATCATCTGTTACTTAGTTTGCTGATACCTTGGCTCATCCTTTCATAAGATTTATTCTTCGACTACTCTGCTACAAATATGCTTTAATGTATTAAAACTTAATACCCCCAAATTCAGTTCTCATATGCAGCAATTGCTCTACATTACACTCATTGTATTTCTATAGTTACTCTAAATATAAACTTCTAATCCTTTATTTTTAAAACTCTCATGGTATTGCCCCACTGTATCTAACAGATCTTCTGGATCCACTCCTCCCAGATTGTATATTTTGGTACTACTAGGACTGGTCTACAGGGCCTGAATTGGCTCTACAGGGGCAGATGTTTTCATAGAGTCCATATTTTTGCACGCAGTCACCGATGGCCTGATTCAGACTCTAAACCAGATGAACATATGGTCTGAATTGAGAACGTCTGTTATTGGTTGACTGATCACCTTGAGTTGGGACCCCAATCCAATTGAGGTAGCGTGTAAGTTTCCTGGAAATATAAGTCTTTCCTCTGGCAGGCAACCCCACCATTACAATCATGGTTGGAGAGTTTGTAAACTGGGGTCGTGACGCTGCAGAATAATAATTAAAAAACAAAAAGCCACAATAAGTACAACAATATATGTTTCCTGAAAGACAGTAAAATGTATTGAATGGTTATGTAACAAAACAATGACATACTATCTCAATGTTTAAAATGTATAGAAGTGATTGGGGGAACTTGATCTGGGGGGTTTATTCACTGTATAACAAATGCCTATCTTACAATTCCCATAAAAATAGTGTGTTGTTTTCTAAACAGCAAACCATGGATCACTAAGGACCCGAAAGACCTGTTGAACAAAAAGAAAAATACTGTCAGGTCAGGACACCCCCAATGGGAGTAGTCAGAGCTCAAGAAGTGACTAAGTGAGGGCAAACTGCCACAGAACAATGTGAAGATTCTCCCAGCAGGCCTCCCCACCCCTACCATACTACACCTATTCCAGTTCTTTTGTTCATAGGTTTTTTCAGGCAAGACATAAATCCTAACCCCACCCCCTTTCCTTCTTTTTGCAGTCCTTGTGATTCCCCCACTGGGGACATCACCCTGTTGTCCCCATCAAGAGCACCACCACACTCACATCTGTCTGTCTGAGGACTGACTGAATAGAGCTGTGAGAAAGCAAGGCGGTGGGGTGTGTTGGAATCCGCCAATGTGCTACAGTGGAATGCCACAGTACCTGTTCTTTCTCTCCCTGAAATGGCAAGAACTGCTCTAGCACAGCATAACTTCAGCTATAGCTGTATGACAAAAACAGGACAGTACAGCATTCTTAAGAACTACAGACCCTTTTGAGAGGCTGGAGAGCAAACAGATCTGACCTTTGTTGCAGTCCGACAAGTATCTGGGAGGCTACCTGAACAATGAACTGACTGAACTGTATTGGACTGATAACACTGATGTGCTATACTTGTAAGACCAGAATATAGTTTATATCAGTCTATTGTGGACAGAGTTCTCGTTTATCTTGTGGTCTGTAGGTCAGTGTCACTGCAAGGGACATTAATCACCTCATAAACATTAAGGAAGACCAGTACCATCAAAAGAAGTCGAAAATTACTGGAGAAGGTTACAATAAAGAGGATGGTAGCAGTGTTGGAGAACATTTTGACCAATTCTGCCCAACCCCTTCCACCAAGGTGTTCATAGAAACACTATTGGGGGTCTTTACTGCCCAGGGCTATAAGAATCCACATGCCTTCTCACAGCATGCTGTCCTGCCTCATGTTTCTCAGGATGGACAAAGGGACAGAAAGTCACAGTAATTGCAATTATTAACTTGCAATACACTACTCAGAAGCATTAGTTTTTCATGCATGATAGTCACAACAGAACAGTCACAACTTTAATCTTTTTCTATTACTATTTTCAGTTTCCATACACCACTCTATTAGTACTTTTGTAAACTATATTCAGCTATTGATAGACTCTAAAATACTAAAGTAAATGTAGTGAAATCATAGACAGACTGGAGGGAAGGAGGACACGTAGGTGGGAAAACAGCCAAAATCAGATCAATCAATTAAAGAAGGAACAGTTTGCTTGTTCCAGCTGCTGCATGATAAACACCCTCCTTAATTTATCACACAAACTGGAAAAGAAACCCAGACAAATGAAAGAAAAATGATTACACAGCTCATCCACATGAAGGTAGATTATATTAAATGGTGAAACATAAAATCTCCCACAAACATATAGCAGTCTAAAACCAAAAACCAAAAGAATGAAAAGAAGAAAATGAAAATCTTTAGTTCCACACTCACAACCTCTCCTTTGGCTCAGTGACACTCCAGCTCCAGGCACCCAGATTTTCATCAAGGGGGTCTGCATGAGTTCTGTCTGTTCTGTGGACATGTCATTTAACATTTAACTGCCTTGTTCCTCATCTGAGCCTTAAGTCACCAAGTCAGTCTCACACCCATATACAAAGCAGCCTCCTGTGAGTTCTGCTCCTCAGGTCACCTGACTGTTTCCTTGGAGAAGGGAGCATGGGGAGGGAAAGGAGGAGGAGCAGTAAGTCAGTAAGACACAGGGGACTACAGGATTGACTCATTAACGATCAGGAAACTGCAAGGCTCACAAGTTCAGCCATGTTCCCAGCAGAAGTCAGTTGCAAAACAATTTAAGAACTCATTACCTGGTAAATCTGTAGCATGTTTATCACAGAGTGTTGGTGTAGTGACATGCCACTAGCGGCATCTGTATCTATTCGGTGTACCAAATATTTGGCTCAGTATTTAAATCAGAAGCAGAAGTGGCCTAAAACCAGGAAGGTTGGTTTTGTTAAGTTTTTTTCTCTTATATGTGAACAGGACAGTTTTTTTTCTTTCTACCATATTTCTGGAAATGTTAAACAGATTATCTAAAAATGTGACTTTTTATATCTCAGTGCAAGATAACATGTCACATCTATTATTATTTATCCTGGAACTGCAAGATAATATCTCATAGCTGTGAATTTTTATCTTAGTGTGACTCTGTGCTTCTGCTTATTAGGCTATCCCCTCCCCCAACCGAGTCACATCAACACCACAGGACAGGCACGTTAACCTGTTCAGCCTAAGACATTATCCTGTAGTGGAAAGTTCAGGCTGAAAAAAATACCTCATTTAGCTTATATTCCTTCTTTAAACAGTCACAGTTGCATGAAAATAACTAAAAAAGCCACAATTGTATAACAAAAGTGTTATTACCTTGTAATTTTAAGATGAAAAGTCACTACTGCATGATGTTAACTTGCAATCACAAGAAAAAGCTTCCAATTGCAAGACATATCTGGGTAATACGTTCTCATATGTTGTGGAAATGAGCTTCCATAGTTTCCTATTCCACCTGCACTATTAATATCTTTCTTTGTAATGGTCCACAACGTTTTCTAAGAAATTTTGTTTGTTCTATTTCCCAAAATAGAAACAAACTAGTAGCTTAATTTAAATCAATGCAAGCCTAAACAGGCAGTTACTAAGGATGAATTAATGAATGAATACTACAAATGCATTGTGTATGGTCCTACAAGCTTCATATCTGATCAGTCACTCTTCACCTTATTCTTATCTGTATTAGAAAACATTATCTTTCATTTCAACATAGAAACATTAGTGTTATTTTTCTATTAGTTTTTTACTACTTCACTAGTTTTTTTTACTAGTTTAAATACTACTAATTTTGCCTACATTATATACATTAGTGCAAGGTTTAATCAAACAACATAAACAAAGCAATACAAAGCAGCAGGTCAGTTATACACAGTCAGTGATACTATTACCCTAAAGACTGCGAGGTTTCAGTCCGGATATGATTGCTAACAAGATTAGACGGCTTGAGCCTGGCCTGCATCATGTCTGATCCTGTGCACTGTCTGCTCTCAGGCCACACTGCAAGATGTTTATCTAGAGTCACTAGTATCTTGCCCTTAATTCTCTGCCTGGTCTCTTTGTTAAACTAATTTTGATTACCAACCGTTTTTCATTCAAGATTTTTAAAGCTTTGTTGCTTGCAGCAGATTACAAACAGATATGCAAATTACAGCCTTTATTACTATTCACACAGGAGACACAGGCCAAAACCAGACACTACTGAAACTTGACTAGGGAATTAGAACTAGGACATGGAGCAAAACCTTGGATACTAGTTGACTAGATATATCCAAAGAACATGATATAAAAATTTAATATATACTTCCTATAGCTAATACACTTCTTCATCCATTCACAATAGTGTTGTAGTAAGATCAAGTCAAGACTAAGATCCATACCAACTGAGACCAGGACCAAAACAGTACAAAACCAAAATCAAGACAGTTGAGATTTTCTACATTTTATTGTATTGTTATGGAAAACATCTGGTCTTAGCCAACTTGCTCTCTGTAATAAATTGAATAAACTTCAACCAATCAGAGGCAGTAAAAGAAAGTGGGAAAACATTTGGTAAGGCTAACTAACAACAACTTTATTGCTAATATTGTAAATCTTAGCTAGCAGGATGATAACTTTGATACAGGCTAGTTGAATGCTAATAGCTAGCTTTCACAATACAAACTCCCTTGATATACAAATAAGTTTACATAGCAGCAGATAGATTACAGTGACAGGACTTTAAAAATATATGATTACTGAGAAATGTAGTGACAGTTTTTTAATGTAATGAGCAGAATTTTTTTTTCTTTTGAAATGCAGTAAGTAAAAATAAAGAATGTTAGGTGAAATAAACTCAAGTAGAGATATTTACAAACCAGATTTAAGTAGACTAAAATGACAATAATGTTACTGCTAATTTTAGTAGCATTGTTAGCTAGCTAGGTACATGCTAATGGCTGAGCAAATTAAACCTAGCAAATTGGTAGCCTAGAAGCAGCCTAAAGTAACAATAAACAGAATCCATTGTAGACTGAATGAATAGATAGAAAACATAAAAAGCACCTTTTTTTTATTGCTAACTAACTGCTAGCAAGTTAGCTAGATCACCAATGTCATAGTTTTAGCAGAAACTCAACTTTGTCCTTGCAATTTCTCTGATTGCCTGAGGCACATAGCTCTGTGTTTATATTGTGTTTCATTGGAAAACACATCATGAGTTCAGTTAAAGAAAAAATGGAAATAGAATTATGTAAAAGTATATCTTAAAATTAGTTACAGTGTATCAATGTTGAATTGTGATATCGTTTTATGCTAAATTTTAAAGACTGTGTGAAGCAGTAAAACTGTATGTGTTCTGAGTTTATCACAAAACAAATAAAGCTTTATTATGCACCCAGCCAAATTTGAATGATTGAAAATCGTAACTTGTATGTAACGAGGTTTCACAATTGTGAAAAATTGTGTATTCTCTTCTCTGAGACGCTGGGGGTGTCTTATGTACTGGAAAGCCGAGCGGAGTAACCGTCAATGCAGCATAAGGAAAGAATGTAGAAGTGGGACCAGAGAGCTGCCACACGTGCTAGGCTATGGGCTAACCCCCGCAGACCATCCATATGTTCCGAGATCCATATGCCATAGGAGTCGCGCTGAGAAACAAAACAGCACCACTTTGGATCTGGATTAGACACTGCATGCCAGCGCCACGCTGCCATCTTGGGCATGAAGTAAGTTTAATAACTTACAAACGAGTAGGAGAACCACCTATTCTAATGCGCTCTAATGATTATAAGTTGTAGTGTTAGGGGAGGGGTTATGCTAATTAGGAGGCTCCAGTGTGTCATCAAGCCACCATTTCTGACCTGCCCATAAAATCCGGAACACAAAAATGATGAAAAATTGTTTTAATGGTTTAACTCCACAATTCTGTAATATATAGTTTACAGTCTTTTCACATGTTTTCAGCAAATGTTTTGTAACATGTATAAGGTGTTTAGAAACTAATCTCTTTAAATTAATTTGAGAATTAGCCTTTGGTAATGACCAAGACAAAATGGACTACAGAAAGATAGACAGACAGACAGACAGACAAACAGATAGATAGTCCTGTTGCATTCTTGTTTTGTGATGTTTCATCTCATGAATTCAGTACTTTTGCTTAACCACTGTGGATGGGGAATAAAGCATAAGAGTATTAAGACCCCCAGCAGCTACACTTGCTTAAACACTTGCATAAACAAGTGTAGCTTCTACAGCTTTGTGTTAGAAAAAAAAACAAAAACAGGAAAAACATGTGGTGACTGTTGCTTCTAAATGATCATAATCTTACATCTTCTGTCCTGAGCTGTTGAAGTCTGTGGCATTTCCGCTAAGACAGAAGATATGCATGCATTTTAGAAAGAGACAGAAAACATTGGCTTGTTCTATTTAATGCCAAGGTACAAAGTGGGGTTAAGACTTAACCGCAACTGTGTACAGCTTGTTTTTCGGATAGTAGGTGAAATTTCACTCAAAACCACATGTTTTTGCCTGGTACCTGTAGGCTTGTTAGAGTAGGTCTGTGTTTATTTATGTATGCCTAGACTTACATATTTGTGTAGTTTGAAGTATAATAAAAGTGTACAGTAAAACAGCTTGCACTGTGAATTCTTATACAGAAAATTGTTTGCATAATAATTAAGGGCAAATATAACTCAGTATATGCCATAAGATAAAAGTTCATATGATACTGCATAGTGAACAGCCATCAGATTAAACCAACTGTTAAAAGAAACAAAATAAATAAAGACAAAATATTTTTACTAAGCCATCCTTGATTAAAAATAAAATATCTTAATAAAATAAATAAAATCAGTGTATTGCTCTTCTAGTTACTCAATGAATGTTTGGTGCTATTAAAAGCTGACCAGCTGGAGTGACGCCACACAGTCAGAATGCTAGCAATGGCTGTTTTGAACCCAGGGGAGTTGCTAACTATCCTCATGAAGGCATGCGTGGTCTGTAAATAGGAAGAAATGTGGAAACGAGACAGAAAGATGAACAATACTTGCAATACAACAGCTTTCATACCTCCACAAAGCATGAGGTGCATTCATGGCGTTCTAATTACTACCATAAAGTTGCAAGTCAATCAGCCATAACTTGCTTGATGTCTGATGTTAGTTCAGTGCTGGAGCTATGAGACAAATGTATCTAACATGCAAAAGACGTGTCACCTAAATAATATTCTATAAATACATGCCCAAATCTTCATATTCTTGTTACAAATGACATTGTTAAGCTAAATTTTGCAATTTCTACTATGACTTTGTAAGCTAGCAGGGATCATCTTAATAATTCGGAGGTAAAAATTTAAAATACTGTTTTAGTATGAATGATTCTGTAATTATTGCTTAGTTCATAATGAACTGTGCACAAACCATTACTTTATTGTTACTTACTGGGTAATTACCCAGTATTTATAAGTAATTATTTGTAGTGACTTCAGTGTTAATATAGTGCTACTCATTCACTCCTGCTTAGTTCCTGTTCCTTAGTTATTACATATTATAGCATTGTAAAAGTCTTACCAATTACATTAAGAAAAAAACAAATGTCATTCTGGTTGAACAATAATGATTGTTAATGTTTACTGATTACATTAAGCCACAGCTCTGGACACACAGTTTTGTAACTTGCTAGCTACATTAGCCTCTTAACTTCAGTTTAAAACTACAGAAGTTGGACACCAAACACTCTGGCTTACTGACCATCCCTGTAACATGGTAGTATTTAAGAATGGGACTCTTCGTGTAAATTATATCCAAAATCTATACATGTAGTACACATGCAGTTAGGTGATATAGTCTATCAGTGCGTGCTCTCTATAAGTACACTTAGGGGTCATCTCTGGTTAGTCCATCCTCATGGTCCTCACCTGTGCTGTCACAGAGGGTTCGCATGCGCAACTGTTTCGGAAACGTGTCCATTGCTGGAAAAACACTGGAAAGAAAGTGCCTGAACACACTACAATGCCATATGCTTGATGCGCTATGTATTGGATGCTCTTATTAAGTGTAACTGAGAGGCTTTGGCTCTGGATGAGGTTCCCACACCCTCCCTCATTACACACAGACATATGATCTGAGCAGCCAGACCTTGGCCTTTAGCATCATTCAGACCAAGGGTTCACAATATACACATATCACACATAACAAGAGCAAAGGTCATGCTGTTGCCTTTAGCAGTTGCACACATCCTCCACTGATCGCATGCAGAAGAATTGTCTTTGACAGTTGGTTAAGTGCATCCACTTCACTTATTAACACAGATTCAACAACATAAGACTACAATTGATTGATATTTGGGTATACACAGTAGTAATATTCAAATTTCGGTTTTCGGAACTGTCTTCACTGAAACTGCTGTTTTTTTACACTGATCTAATGAAGAAATAATATAACAGCATTTTATATATCTTATACATCTATATATTTTATCCCCAGCTCAAATGTTGATTGCTTTATGGAATGAAACAGTACAAATGATGTATGATTACAAAATCATGCATCTTTCGCATTGTGATCTACAATATTTTCCCCATATAAAGCATAAAATATATGAAATATATATAACTGCTAATATGATGAATATACAGAAGTTATATGACAAATTAATAATATGGTGTTAATAGGACGTTGGGACACCAGAGCCATCATAAGAGCTTGAATGAGCGTTGGCATTGATTCAACACGTCTGGTCAACTGTACTGGATAATAGAAAGAGAAATAGATTTTAAACTGTGTACATCCGATGTGATTTAATGGTTAACCACTGTAAAACTGGGCTAAAGGATTAAAGGATAAATATTTAAGTTCATAGATTCAACAGCTGGAAAAGCTGAAGAAGGTGAAGCACAATGTTGAAAAGTCATAGCACAGTGTTCACCCACATGCAAATACAGGAGATTAAAGTGAAGGAAGGTCAGAAACATTGATTAGCCAGCAGATGTCACTGCAGGAGTACCATAGGTATACAATTCAAATTCCAGAAAAGTTGGGACGTTCTTTAAAATTGAATAAAATGAAAACCAAAAGACTTTCAAATCACATGAGCCAATATTTTATTCACAACAGAACATAGATAACATAAAAAATGTTCAAACTGGG
>JAQQZR010000015.1:16858128-16874782 GCA_030068235.1 Notoglanidium macrostoma | reverse complement strand
TAGTTTTGATGTATTCAGTAATGTTTTACAATGTAGAAAGCAAAAAAAATAAATAAAAACCTATGAAAAAGAGTAGGTGACCCCAAACTTTTGACCGGTAGTGTATATTCATTAGGAAATCACACTGAAATGAAGAAAAAAAAAAATCACAAGCACAGCAACAAAGCAAATACATTTACAATCCTTATATAATATAATATATAATGAACCTGATTATATTAAGCACTCACTTGTGATTTACTCACATTTAGATCTTACAGGTGAGAGTTCAGGCAAATGTGAACCTTTTTGTCGTTTTTGCCTGAAATTAAAATACTTCTTCAGCAGTTTATCATGGTTCAAAAGATATACCAGTGGGTTAATGGCACTGTTCAGACTTGCTAGTCCATCGCTTGTCTGCTTTGCGATGTACATGCTGGGATACCATGTCTTACATGTGCCCGTCTTATTTTTTGAGATGCGAGTCATCAGGTTGAGATTTCTGAAGATATGGATGGGGATGAAACATATGGAAAAGAGCACGGCCAAGATCACAACAAGCCTGAGGCACTTCAATTTCAGCTCTTTGTCTCCGGTGTCTTTCCTAGAGGCAAGAGTGACAGCTATGTGGCCATAGCAGCACACAATTATCACCAAAGGAATTACAAATCCAATTGCTGTCTGTGTAGTGCTGTACTTCAAATAAAGCTCACTGCTGTTTGCTACAGTCGAGTCATAGCATTTGAGTCTGTTCTTGTATGATTTCTCAAAAAACAAATCAGGCAGACATTGAAGCAACACCATAAGCCAGACCAATGCAGCTATTCCTGTGGAGTGGCGCAATTTAATCCTGCCTTTCACCTTCAGAGTGTGCACAATACCCAGATATCTGTACGCACTGATGCATGTGAGAAATCCAATACTTCCATAGAGATTGACATTGAATATGAGTCTTGTTATCTTGCAGAAAGGTTGTCCATAACTCCAGATTTGATTCTCCAATTGATACTTCACCAGAAATGGCAAAGTAATCAGGTACAAAATATCAGCAATGCATAAGTTTAAAGCAAATACTTTAATGTTTCCCAACGTCCTCCAGTTTCTCCAAATAGACTTTAGGCCCCAACAGTTACCAAGAAGTCCAAAAATAAAAACGGTAAGAAATGCAATTGGTAAGAAGGTTTTTGGAAAGTCGACGTTAATTTTACAGTTGTCAGTTTTATTGCCCACCATTTTACAGCTCTAAGAATAACAACTGTTTCTTGAAGGCTTTCTGAATTTTCTGCACATGCATTTAGGCAGCATGCGTGTTGGGGCTGTGGCTTTTTTTTTTTTTCAGAAGTAGTACGTTAAGACAACCCACTGAACAGGAAATTGGGTTTACAGAAGCAGGTGCTTTGAATAGCACATAAAAAAGAGATACTACAATGTTATGATAATTGTACCTGATTACCATTTTATACCAGTATCTATCAGTATCAATGATTAATAATTATAATTACGTTAAAAATCCATTACATTTTCAGCAACATTACAACATACAGCAAATGATGGATGTAGAAGCTGCTAGCTGTTTTACCACTAGTCTTGGAGCTATTACTCTTACCATACGTTATTCTTTTCATATGAAAAACTCAACTAATCAGTTTGTGTGTGCAGTAGTTTGTTGGAGTGGTTTGCATTTCACAGCTCCTATGAAGGAAGACAGTACTAAAACCAGGCAGTTGATGATGACTAAAAATGTTTTCACACTTTTTTAGCAATGGTGTCTAATGTCACAGTTCCACAGACAGTAACTCAGAATTAGTTAGTCCTCCTTTTAAAGTCACATTCAAATTATGTAGTCTTACAGTAGACTGGCACAATGTTTATGTGCTAGTGACCAAAAAATCCCAAATGTGAGAAAATGAAACTAATTTTTACTGGCGTTTATAAAAAAAACATGATCATACCTCTATGCAGCAACACCATAATATGGATTGATATCAGACAGTAATGTGGCCCGTGGAACAAAAGATACATTAAAGCTATTCAAAATGAAATGCATCAAATATAATATTAAGGTAGGTCCTTGAAAAATCCACAACAGGAAAATCCACTGTCCAAAGGTTTGTTGTTGTTGTTGTTGTCGTTTTGCAGTCCACTATAATTTTCTGATTTATGATTTTATAACTGCATAAATATAAGTACCCCACATGAGTGCACCTGCATTCCCACCTATTGTCTTACATAAAACGATAAAAAAGTCAATGTACAGCTAAACATTTCAAAGGACCTACAATATATGGTGAACAGTAAGTGGACACCTGATTATCACAACCATATGTGGTCCTTCCCCAAACTGATGCCACAAAGTTGGAAGCCCACAACTGTTTAGTATGTCTTTGTATGCTGTAGTATTATAATTTCCCTTTCAACTAAGGGACCCAAAGCCTTCCCAGAAGAGTGGAGGGTCTTATAACAACAAGAGGACTAAATGGGATGTTCAAAACGCACATATGCATGGTGTGGCCAGGTGTCCACAAACATTTGACCATATAGTTTATTTTAAAAAGTGTTGAACTTGGACAAGCCAGTGGCAATTTTTCTCTGAAAATCTTCCAATCACTGGACAGAAAACTAAATATTTATTCATAGGCCATGATTAATTGCGCCCCTCTTTCATCCCAGAGCCCTGGGCTACAGACAACGGATAGGTTTATTTTGAGCTTAATCACATGAGAATGCTGGGGGGTTTTTAAACACAGAATACTTCTTTTTCAAACACAAAAAAAATCTTGAGTAATTTGCTTCTGCAAAAAACAGCATTGAGTCACTTCCTGTAACATCAGGCACAGTTGTTATCCTCCTCCACGCACAGCATCTTAAATGACTTTATCTCATTTGGTTTGTACAAGTACATCTTCCTCCTCGATTCAGGCTACAGGGTTTCAACATGTGTGATGGCTGAGACGAGCATTACAAAACACTGATTTTGCATTCCTTCCCCAAATCATCAACGATTCACCAGTAATTCTGAATAGGACCATGATTATACTGGATGTTTTCTTTCTGAAAACATGAAGCATGAAATCTGTAACATTATGCACTGAAACTTGATGGTGAACATATCTTCACATCCTGTTTAGGTGGAATTTCAAAGTGTTAAACATTTCACAGTCTATTTTAGGTAGTCATTTACAGAGCAGCTCACACTATAGTGCCAAAGTGTCACTTTGGTTAAACACCAACATTTGTATGATGCACCTTATGATGTGCATTGACCTCAGAGCACAACCTCAGGGAGAGAGAAAATAGAAGAAGCTTGTTCGATTTAGACATGTAACCTATTATGTTGTGAGGACACATAAATTATAAACCAATATATATACATAATGTTATAAGTGCATTTACAAATATGTACAGCAAATTACATGAGGAAAACAATGGATCTCGCAACACAACAGTTGGTGTCTGTTTAAAATAGGTTATACAATATTTCACCCAAGCCCTTATTCAAGAGGCTGGGCATAAACTTCTCTGAAACAGGATTTATATCTTCATTGGCCTAGTAAGGTTAAGATCAACTGATCGACACAATGTAAAGATACAAAAAAATGCTCTTAAGATAACATTGTTCTGCGTAGGTATTAGTGATATACAATAAAAAAAAAGAGGAATAATATCTTACTCCAAACACATAAAGGCGTTAAAATTTGTGTGTGTGGCTGGGTTTATCTACAATAGGGTTCCAGATCAAAGCATGGAAGAAATATTTGAAATGTCAGCCTACACTGACACTGCTACTTCAGATTTAAACAATCAAAGGTACACTAAGCGACAGTAATTGTACAAACTAATTTACATAGTAATTGATAACTAATTTACATAGGTAGCTGTAAGCGCTGAAGACTAATAGCTGCCATCATATAAACCTAACTAAGAGAGATGGGTTAAACATCAGAACAGGCTTCTCAAATTATTAGACCACATTAAAAGACTAATTCTATACACACAGGCTGTAAGTGAAGAATCAGGCCAGTCCACAACCTTCTCATGCAAGGCTAATATACATGTATGTGTGATCGCAAGCTCTTTATACAAAATGACATAATTTACAGGGACGGATCAGTGACTGGGCATATTAGATAGATGCCCAAGGGCCTGCCAACTAGAGGTTCTCCAACAAGCATAGATTTGAACAGAATGATTAGATTGATTAGTTATTAGACTGCCACAGAGAAGTGAATTAACAGAACCCAAGCTAGAATATGAAATAAATTCTGCAATATTATTGGTTTGTGGGAATGAATTTGTACCCAATCAGTGGTCAGTTAGGTCCTAAGTGGATGGAAAAAAACATAGTAGACCCACACAAAGTAAGTTGCTGAAAAGAAGACAGAAACCAAAGAATGTTCATTTTACATAATGGGTTGGAATAAAAACAAACTAAGATTGGCCAAAAAGACTTAAGACATGCTGTCACTGCTAACCATTGAGTTGGAGCTTGTTAAAGAGCTGGTGGATTGGTGAAAGAGTTTGGAAGAAGAAAAACAAGAAAGAAGCCAATTGCCTAAGCTAAGACTGTCTTCTGCATAGCACCTGCCCAGCCTCTGCTCAGGGGCCCCGGATTTACTAATCCATCCCTGGTAATTAAAAAAAACATTGTGGTGTGTGCAAAGTGCTATTCTTTCTAGGCTTCAAACTTGGCTTTTGTGTGAATCAGTGCATGATAGTTTCTGTTCTCAAGCAAGCCTCCTGTAGGTTCCACCAGACGAGTAGGGGCAGTTGTAATGACAAACACAGGATCTGATCATCATGACAGCTTGGCGGAGCAGGTGGCCCCCTGGGCAGCGAAAGGTCAGTGCGACGGTGTGGGTCTGATAAGGTGTGCAACATCGGCCGTCAGTGCAGAAGCCACAGTAACGTGGACGGTAAAGTTGTGTGATGTAGCAGCCTTGATAGGACAGGTGTGTTGAAACATTGGACCTGTAGCTCGGCTGGCATCTCCTTGTCCACTAATGCAGAAAAAAAAACCCAAAAAGCAAGGATTTATGCTCAGATTAATGCACGGATTAATGCGTAATCATCGGTGTATACTTCCTTCTCCAACAAGGAAGTAATTACAATAATAAAATTACAACAATAAAAAATAAATGGGATGGAACATTTTTGTAAAACACATTATGGTAAACATACAGGCCAACAGCAAGGCTTATAGAATCTTTGTAGTATTTTTAAGTATTTCAAGCGTAAGCACTGATGTTAAATAAATCATGGCTCACCACTGGTGTGAGATGTGCTGAAGGAAAGCATGGTCGGATCTTACACAGCCTGGTCTGCTTCTCAAGTCGGCAGGCTGCATTCTGGTTGCTCACGCGTGTGGAGATCCCCTGGCCGCAGGTACGTGAGCAGGCACTCCACTCTGTGCTCTGATATATACACTTTAAGCTGGGGCTGGCCTGGTAACTAGGAAGTGCAGGCAACACTTGGGCATCATTGTAAGCTGTAACCATAGGACATTTATCAGACTTATTCAACTACTAATACAGTAAAAGATACTAACACAATCTGAACTGAGACCCAAAGAATAAATCAGAGATGTCTTCATCTTAAATTGCAATTTACTAGAGAATTTTGTAATATCCTGAACTTAATATCTTGATAACTTTGTATGAACAAAAAGTGAATTGCATACACTTAAACTGGCAATTTGGGCTCAATTTAACCTTGTAAACTCCCTTGCCCAGACCTATATTCCTCACTCTTGTATAGTCCCCTCTGAAAGTATTGGAACAGCAAGAATAGCTCTTTTATTTTTGCTCTACCCTGAAGACATTATGGTTTTAGATATAGGATAAATATAGGATGATAGATCAAAAATTTTGCTTTCATTTCCTAATGTTTTAACTAGATGTGTTAAATAACTTAGAAAATGACATCTCTGGTACGAACCCACCCATTTTTCAAGTGATCAAAAAAACTGGAACATGTGACTGACAGATGTTTCTTGTTTCCCTGGTGTACCCTGTTAGATTGATTATTTAAGCAATTAATAGCCCTGAATATCTACTCTTGATTTGAGCACTGGGATTTTCCTGTCAAGACTGAATTTGTTGTTTAAAAAAAAAAACAACAATGTGAAGAACAGAGAGTTGTCTATGGAAGAAACAAGTCATTTTGAAGCTGAGAAAAGAGGGAAAATTAATCAAAGCCATTGCACAAGTATTGGACATAGCCAAAAACAATTTGGAATGTCCTGAAAAAGAAAGAAACCACCGGTGTACTAACAGCCAGACATCAAACAGGTTGGCCAAGGAAAACAAAAGCAGTTGATGAAAGAAACATTGTGAGAGCTGTGAAGAAAGACCCAAAACCAACAGGCAGTGACATCTATAACTACTTCCATGGGGCAGGAATGAAGGTGTCATTGTCCACTGTTCGAAGAAGACTTGGAGAGCAGAAATATAGAGACCATAGCACAAATCGCAAACCACTCATCAGCAGTAAGAATCAGAAGGCCAAACTGGAATTCGCAAAAGAAATACAGAGATGAGCCTGATTAACCTCTACCAAAGTGATAGAAAGGCCAAAACATGGAGAAAGAAAGGATCTGTTCATCATCCAAAACATAGGTCATGCATGGTGAAGGTAGTGTTATGACCTGAGCTTGCATGGCTGCTTCTGGAACAGGCTCACTAATTATTATTGATGATGTAACTCATGATGTTAGTATCATGATGAATTAATAAGTCTACAGAATCATTATGTCTGCCAATTTTTAGAGAAACCCCCCAAAACAAACAACAACTTGAAGAAGCTGACCTGCAAAATCATCACAAGAAAGAATGCAACAGTTTGGAGATGTCAGCCATTGATGCAGTTATTGCAAGCAAGCGATATGCAACCAAATATTGTGTTATTTACTTTAATTAACTTAAAGACTACCAGTTCTGCCACTAAAGGTGCCATGTCCTAAGTTGTTTAACACATCTGGATGTAAATATCAGGAACTGAAAGCTTAAATTCTGATCTATTATTTCATATTCATTGTTTCATCTCAAACACAAATGTCTTCAGTGTAAAGCAGAAAAAAAAAGAATTGGCCTTGCTGTTCCTATACCTTTGGAGGGGACTGTAACTACCAAATGTGGGAAAAGGGTGATAAATTATATGCCAACATAGGTAATGTGTCATCTTACTCCAAAAATGTACTTTTTAATTTAAAAAGACTCAAGTATTAAAAAGCAAAAAGTACATGTAACTGCTGAAATTAAATTGCTGTTAAACTGTTGTAAACATCAGAAATATAGAGACCATACATCATGTAAATAACCAATATTTTTACTATTATTAGCAATACTTCTTTAGCTATATTTGATGGTAGTCTAACCTGCCATTAGTAAACAAGTAAACAGCCAGTTAATGTTAGCAAATTTTCAAACTTACCTCAACATGTTTTTCAAATTACAGTATATATAGCATTAGATCAAAATTGCTAAAAATAAACCCATTCCATTGATATAGTCATTGCTTGGATGAAAGAAGAAGAGAGCTTCATTGTAGCATGTCTAAAGAATAATGTAAGAAGTAAAATATAAGGTTTTTTTCAGAAATGTAATTAAGTATGAGTACTTTACAAGCCCTAAAGAAAGGAATAAAAGTGGCAAAATAATACTTTAGTACTATTTGAGTACAATTACTCAAGCATTTTTCACTCCTGAGAAATAAATAGCTTTATATATGCCAGCACATCAGGGCAAATACAGTAACTGAATAATAAGCTGGTGATTTAAACTTCACTCACGTGAGGCCTCTATCAGCGCTTCTGTTAGCACTTTGAAACTAAAGATGGTAAAAACATCATCTGATAAAAAAGATAAGAATGGAAACTTTGTAACCCAAAGTGATGCTGAATATTTGCTCATTTGCTAATCTTGCTGTGCATCACTGTGTAATCTTCTCTGCATTGCAAGAAAGAAAACTGTAAAATGTGCTGTTGCTGTTGGCCTGTTTTGTGTGACGTTGCTGAAATTTCCAGATGTCCCCATGGTGACCAGAGTTTTGCCAGCCCCCTCATGTCCACAGTTTTGCCCATTAATTGCTGGCTTGCACAAACACAAGTCTGGTTATGAATCATGGAAAGTTTCTGGAAGCGGCTGCTGTTTGGGTGGATCAGTTCCATCTTGGCAAGACATTTTCAACTAAACGCTTAAGATCCCACAATAAAAAAGCTCAGACTGGAATGTGACTAACCGCTCTTAGATAAACCCTGCAATCATGGTTTGTGCAACAAACTGGGATAAAAGTCCAACATTTTATGATTAAGGAAAAATCCGACATTAAGTGGGAAAGCTAACGTTGTCTCCAGATACTCGTGAAAAATGATGTCTTGTAAGCTTGTGACATTCTCTTAAGGGCCTCATTATCCCTAAGTGAAAAATAATAAAGTATGTAGCCTTACTTAAATGGAACTGGCTTTATTATGAATGAGATATTTGTATTAATATTTATATCCTGGTGATTCTATTCCTGTTGTAGTATGTATTTAGTGCGTTATGTCTAGTTACTCATACATGTGCATTTTTGAAACTGCAGGTTGATACTAGACTTACACTTTACACTATTTGATCTGAATGTGTCCTGTATACTGAACCTTTTTATCTTATATAATAGTCCATGCCACACTATTATGGCTTGTGAAAGGACAATCTCTATTTGCCTCTATTTGACCTCACCTGGTAGAGCATCCTGTAGCACACTGTTGTCCAAGTTCTCACACACCCACTCCTTACAGCACTTTCCTGGCAACTTGACCCTTTGAGGATATGGGCAGTCTGAACTGGGCAGGCGGACATCTTCTCTGCACAGAGGCACGCAGGTCACGCCTCCACCTGCACATTTGCACTGGGTGGTGCAGGATGGCTGGAACACCTCGCCCTCCTGATAAGAAAAGCCATTCAGCTCACAACCCAACTCTTCCTGACCTGGGAGTCATAAACAAGGCGCATTAGGACACAAAATATAGAGCAAAGGTACACAGTAAAACATACTGAAGAATGAAAAGGTGAACTGCAGGTGCGCAAATATGAACGTGCACTGAAAAAAACACCTTCTAAGGAGCTTGCACATTGCACACACAATGCTAATAATGAGCACAATGACAACCATGCTACAAAAATGAGCACTGGATGTTGTACATATAATGTTATTATACCTGTCATGTGTAATTATATGGCAGTTTGATGGTAAAATATAATATGGATTTCTAAAATTCCAAATATCTTCTGCTATATGTACTGTTATACCACAGGGCATTCAATTCTTAAATCTGATTAATCAGTAGGTGTGATTCATTTTCTGTAACAGCAGCTCTGACAATAGTACTGACTGTTATTCAGCTTATAATTGTTGATGTGATGATGCTGTTTTAATAATTATTGATATGGTGATGATGTTTTGATCATTGTTGATATAGTGATGTTTTTTGGCTTAATAACTTTAACTAAAAAGAAAAAAGTCTCAGCTGGGAAATGAAAGAAAAGGCTTTTCATAATGTAACAGTTATAATGTTAGCTATAACAGGAACTAACATGTTGTAACTTGGACAAAATGTGTGTTGTGTCACTCTTTAATAAATAAATTGCTAGCATTGCCAAACTGATATGGTGAAAGAGGAATAAAACGCCTCAGGACAGGGTGATGTGGAACATCAACTTCAAGGTTGATGATTATTTTCCCATAACATCACATATCACTTAATATAGTATATTTTTAGGATCAACAGTATTTAGCCTGCTTCTTAAAGAATAAATTAGAATATTTTTTATTATTATTTTGAACAGCTACTGTAGGTAAAAGTTTATTTTAATTAATAATACATCAGTTATTTTAACACAAAAATTGTATAGTGTATTTCTGATAGACTGATATTTTACTGTAATATTAGATTGTATGGTTATACAGCTCATTAAGTTTCACCCACAGTCAAGGAAGTAAGAGCAAGAAAGTTGTTAAGACATTTTGAGGAGGGGCCAGTGCAGGTAAATCCTAACACAGTAGACCTATTTGTCCTCCTCCTTGGAACTATGCTTGCTAATTCTGTTTACAAATCCTGTTTTGGATGCACACTGAGACATGCTATTCAGCACAAGGCAGAAAATCTCACTACTCACTAACACACTCTCCCGGTTTTCCAGGGAAGCTGGCGCTGTAGTCACATTCCAGGCCATGCTGCTTGTCACACACGAGTATGTCGGTGCAGGCTTCACCTTTCTGGCGGGCACACACTTGGCAGCATCCACATCCGTCCACGATGAGCGCGACGCCATCAGGGCAGGCTGGCACAGAGCTGGGACACCGGCATGGCCTGACACACTGTTGACAGCACACCTAAAGTGGTAGAGAGAAAGTGGTTTACTATAAAACCACAATCAGTGTCTCAATGTTACGTGCGGTCGCAGCTTAAACTAGGACATTAGCCAGTACTTCTCTGAGGATATATATTGGTGTAAGACAGTTGGCAAGAACTTCAGAGCAGTCTAATTCAGATGTTTATTTATGAAGTCTCCAAACATCTGGGCTCAGTTCTCCACAAAAAAAACCCCATAAAAGTATATACTTCTCTTCACCAAAACTTTGAAATACTGAAGCTTAAGGAGGCTACAAAAATAAAAGATCTCCTGAAAACCTGTTTTAAGTCTCTAGAGGCAATATAAAATATGCTCTCAATTAGAAATGACCAAAACTTGGAATCAGAACAGACTACATCTGGTGTAAACGATCAGTTCAGCTTTGATACATGAAGCACACAACAACCTAACTCGTAGTTTCTGTAATCCAACTGACATTTACAACTACTAAGCAGAAATGTCAACAAAACAATAAACTATAGATAACTACAGATAACACAACTAAATCTATAACCCAACCTTAAACATAAAAAAACATCTTTCCATCATCAATCCCAACTGAACTGGCAAAAAGTCAACAAGCAGCATGAATGAATTACCTCAACACCTCAGATCTCCCAGATAGTGTATCAGGTGGACAGAGAGCTTCTCACCTGGGAGCACAGGTACAACAGTAGAGCCTGTGCCAGCAGAGTGTATGTGTTTTGCACTTTTTTGTCCATCCCACTGTCCCAACGCAGTATACGGAGCTACTAGTGCTGCTATTTGCTCACTGGCTGGCTCTGAGCACACTCACTTTTATAAAGTCCCCCCCTCTGATGTCACGGCCTGTCTGTGGTGTAAACAGTGGCTGGCCAGTAATCAGAAAATGTTTCAAATTCCACATCCCTGCTGGCGAGGTCCGCTCTCCACTTCCCTTCTCCTCAAAGCTACACTTAAACACCAAAAAACAAGCTGTGAAGCAAAAGCAGGCGCAGCAATGGGATTTGTTCTTGGCTGCCACATCACGTTCCTGCTAAATGAGTCTGATAAGATGATGAGGCTTCAAAGGAGTTGCCTGAGGATCAGAACTTAGCAAATGCTTTTGGTTAGGTGAGGAGGGTTTTTTAAGTGTTCTGGAATGTGAGTTTGAGTCAGTGTTACAATACATATTTAATCAAAAGGGAAACATTTATAAGGACTGAAAGTGAAAACAAAGAACAACAAATATGCCAAAAAGACACGTAAGAAATATAATTTAGTACATATGACTTCCCATCATAAGATACTGGAGATTTACAGAAAATAGAAAAAAAAACTGTTACAGTCATTTTCCAGCTAATAAAACAAGTAGAAATGCCTCAGAAGGGCACGCTGTTACATTCTTCAATAGTCACTATGTTAGAAAGGAGTCATATTTTACAGTATTAAAGTTAAATGCTAAAAAAACCCTTTGATATCATCCCTTTCCAGAAATCTTTACACATTTCATTCAAAGTAAGTTCCCAGGCAAATAACCATATAAAATTCATGGTGAGTGGCTAGAAACACTGGTTTAAATATAGACACAGACAGCGGAAATTCACCTTATGCTAATCCAGATGGGACCCATGTGGTCTGCCAGATACAGCAAAAGTCAAGAACGTGGTCTGGTCTCAAAACTTTGGTCTCCTCAGCTCTCGGGTTTATTTTGCTGTACTTTCCAAAACTCACAAGTTTGGAATGTTCCAAAATAGTGAAGTGTTACTGTGAGGGGCAGTCTTGGCATTAGGACATCTTAATTCAAAAAGCATACCATCCGTTTGGGAAGCATTTCGTCCTCTTATGTTAGGGAACTTTTGACTCACTATTTAGTCAAAAAACCATAAAAAGTTGGACAAAGAAGTTCAAATATTATTCGTCCTATACGTTTCAACCCCCTGGACACATTTTTAGAAAAATATTGACCAGAATGGACTGAAATATGCTTTGGACCAACGTGAATGTCCATGAAGAAATTGCTAGCAATTTCAGGGGGAGAAAAACCTTCTTAAAACACTGTTCAATGCTGTATGTTTTGTCATATGAACCCATAAAACCCAGCGGAAAGCCACACAGACACTGCAACTACACAGTCTCAGAGAGATTTTTTTTTTCTTGTTACTGAGTTGGTAACATCGAGCATCCAGGTTTTGTAACTTAATATGTATATTCCAAGGAAACCTATAAAAAGAATGGGCCTTAATGACCTCTATTCTAAAAGCTAATTAAAAGTGCACTACTTACTTTCCCTTGATGAAAGATACAAGGTACAAAACATGCCTCCTTGATGGTGCCATCTTGGGGACAAGGAAAAGTACAGTTTAAGGCCAGGACATGCTGCGATCGAGTCACTGCTACTTATTAATAGGGTTGAGGCCAAGTCAAGATCAAGTCCAAATTAAAGTCAAGACTGCAATCCATCAAATCCTGTTTGAGGCCAAGCCTTTACTTTAGCTAGTTAGCTTCAACATAACATAACAACTAGGTTATGCTTTCAAAAAGAAGGAATTACTTCTTGTCAAACTTTGTGTATTTGAAAAGACAACACAAACATTATTTGAGACCAAATTCAGCAAGACCAATCCCCAAGACTGAGAAAAGTCCAGACTCACCAGACTCAAGTCCAAGATCAGCATTGAGACCTACAGCCCCTACTAAACTGGTAGAACTAAACTAAACAGTTTACAAAGAAAATATAAAATATTCCCAGAAAGTCATTTTTACACTTTTAAGCTTAGGCCTTATAGGCTTAGACGTCTCAGTTCTAGACAGCATTACCAATAGGGTAGGGTAAGAGCTAATGGAATGATAGAGTCTAGTAAAGTGGCTGTAAATAGGAACACTCCTAGCATATACACTTGACCTGTCCTTTGGCATCACATTGCACATCTTGTGAGGATTACCTGAAGCGATGAAGAAATGGCTCTGGACTGTTGCAAGTAATGAATGACAGATAGTTCTGTACTTATGAAACGGTCATAACAAACTTCACATGGCTAAGCCATGTCAACATTGCATGCTACGAGGAAGACTCATGATCTTGTACATAAAATTTGTTAAACATAAAACACTGATTATAAACAAAGCGCAACACCCGATGTTAGGATATACTGTATACATACATGTTCAGTGTCTGATACAAAATACTGGCCTGTTTGTTGTTTTTTTTTTCCACATTTTCTGTCTCTTTCATCAACTTTATATCCTACCAGTTCCCATACCTTCTGATTTAGAGGAGCACTTTGATTAATCAGTATGTAAGACCAGACAAAATACAAGTCAGTCTTTTCTAGACACTAGCTCATTCACTCCTAAAGTATTATAAACAAGACTCTCGAATTGCGTGTAAGAACAGAAGAATGTGATTATCCTCATATTTGCAACACTTCTGTACCAAAGTCAATAAGGAGAGTGAATTAAAAACAGATGCTTGTCCAGTCATTTTTGTCTATTCCACACCCTTATCGCTTATGCACGTAGAGCGAAATCTAATGTGACAGCATAGTGAAAATGTGCTTTTTCTTACACCAAGTTTCCAAAAGAGTAGTGGGCTTAAGAGTAAAGTAAGGTAATGTTAACTTCTGAACATGCCTGCTATGCAAACCAGGTGATTATTGGGTTTGGATGCATCTCTAAAGTGTTGTGAGAGGATCACTTTCAGAGTGTTTGCATTCTTAAAGTGCACACTGTGCTTCTTTGTGTGTCCTTTGGCAAACGTTTAATGGTGGTAGTTAATGGTGGTGGTATGGGTACACTTGCCAACTTTCCTGATTCTCTGTGTAATGTCACTCAGTTTTCATCATCTTCCCCTGGTGTTCTCCTTAGGCTTCAAATTTCCCTCTTCATTTTCCTGTTTATAGCCAAATTTCCAACGTTTTTTATAATCCCCAAAAGCTGCCTGAAGCTAGCCATCTAACATGATCTGATTAATAGAGGAAACCCACTTACATGCGATGTCAAAGTCAATCCGCCAAAATGGGCACTATATTTCATCTAACGACGGTTATGAAACCCAAATTATGCTTTTGGAAAAATTTCTCTTTTAATGACGTCTAACGGCTGGCAAGTGTCTGGTAGGGCTGCATGGCAAGACTTATATTATTGAGCTTGTATCAAAAAGTAAAATAAGTAAAGGAAGTATCTCTTCATCATTGTTATACATTTGTTTTGTTCAATAGCAATCAGTGTTGTGTTACAAATGATTGAGCAAGAAGTACAATTAAACATAAAATACTTCCAGGGGATATCTAGCTTTTTTCTCATAAGGAGGAATTCTTTTTTTTAGCATGTAATTCCAGCTGTACCCCAGATGTGCTTAGCTATGTGGACACATCATCTTCCAATATGGTGAGAAACTTGCCAAGCTTTAGTCGGGAGCCAGCCTGCAGAGAGGAAACAGTACTGGGATTCCTCACATTCTAGTAAGACATGTGAAAAGGCCGCAGAAGCGTCACAGGAAAGCCCTGGATGTTTGGTTAGGGCCAATGTCTCGGGTAAGGGTCAGCTACTGACGCAGACATGGAAATGTACCTGTTCCCTGCAGAATGGCACACACCCACACACCCAACTGCATTGACAGCTTTATGGACATTGCATTGCTGTTAAGGGTGTGAATATTTCTGTACAAGCTGTAAAGTCTTCATGTCAGCCATCTAAGGTGAACACATCAAGGGTGATTTCTTCTTCTTCTTCTTCTTTTTCTTTCTTCTTCTTATTTTGTCTTTTTGTGACTGCATTACTCACTTCATTCATGCCTAATATTGTGTCCTTTAATGCTACAATATAAAAAACTCAAAATCAGAATCATTTGCTAATCCTTAGCTCTTTGCTATTAATACAATTGGACCATTTACCATATAACATTAAAAAAATCGTCAATAACTAAGAACATGTTTGGGGAACTTTGTACACTTTTAGCTTAGACTGATGTAAAAATTTATGACACAGGAAAATGTGATTTCTAACTGAGATTGAGCAACCTTTGACCAAACATTACGATCCAAAGTGACTGATCTTCAGATCTTCAAGTCAGAGCTTCAATAGAGATTATCTCAGAATTTCTGGGAGTTATGAAGTCAGTGATTTTGGGAGTGCATGATTATTGTTAAGTAAAAGATTCAGGGAGTTCAATAGGGCATTATGAAATCAGAATTTTTGGGAGTTGTCATTTCAATAGATATTATGAAGTCAGAGATTCTGGGGGTACAAACATAATATCTTTTGACTTTGTACTTATATATATATGAATAAAGAAGTACGTATTCATAAGCATAAACAAATGTTTAAAAAATTAATTGGTGAAAAAAAAGTATTTGGACACTAGAAATTATCAACATTAGTGCTTTGTTGCAAATCTGTTTTTGCCGAGTACAGTTTCGAGACCTCTATAAAAACATATTAATCCATTTTTACAGAATGTGGATCAATTTCGGCTCACTCCTGTTGGCAAAACAACTTCAATTCTTCATGAGAGTCCTCCTGATGGCATCAACATTTCAACGCCCTCCATAAATTTTCATTGGGGTTAAATTTCGGAGATCGGCAGATTGGTTAGACCATGCAAGGCCTTCTTGAGTTATTTTGACTGTGTATTTGCGGCTGTTGTCCTGTTGAAACATCCATCTTCTCCCAGATTGCAGTTCTTGGGCTATGAGATAAAGTCTCCTTTAATATGACCTCCTCCATTCATGGTTTCCTCAACGATGTGTAATGCCTTACATGGTTATACCCCAAGTTACCTGACCAAACTCTTACTTCCTTATACTCCCACCTGTGTCTTAAGGTCATCTGGCCTCAATTTACTCACAATCCCTAGATTCGGACGTTCCTCCATGGGTGGCAGGTAAGTAAGGAGGCAACAGGGGGATAGTTTATTTACAGCAGGCCGTCCAAAACGTGAGGCGAAAAGGCAAGGCCAAAAATGCAAAGGAGTTGCAGTCCTCAGCGCCCGTGATTGGAGGCCACTGAGACTGCTGGGAAACTGAATCTGTGGAACACTGAGACAGGGAATTGGGTAGCAGAGGCAATATTACAGCTATGACTCTCTGATTGTAACTGAGTAGCTCCAGCCCCTTTCAAATAATACTTTTCACCACCTTATGCTTCACTTTGATCTATTAAATACACTGCACAACAATTCTTTTGAAATGTCGGTTCCTGAAAAGGTTTTGCTGATTGTGACAGGGACCTACTGGGTATGAAGAAATATAGTTTTGGTTTTACTACATCATGTAGGAACTCTGAGAAATAGACATTTATATGTTTACTGACAATAACGTATTTAG
>JAQQZR010000015.1:16828413-16847864 GCA_030068235.1 Notoglanidium macrostoma | reverse complement strand
CTGCTTTTTGCAGATGATGTTGTCCTGTTTGCTTCATCAGGTCGTGATCTTCAACTCTCTCTGGATCGGTTCGCAGCCGAGTGTGAAGCGGCTGGGATGAGAATCAGCACCTCCAAATCCGAGACCATGGTCCTCGGCCGGAAAAGGGTGGAGTGCCCTCTCAGGGTTGGGGGTGAGCGGAGGAGTTTAAGTATCTCGGGGTCTTGTTCACGAGTGAGGGTAGAAGGGAGCATGAGATCGACGAGCGGATCGGTGCGGCATCCGCAGTGATGCGGGCTCTGCATCGGTCTGTTGTGGTGAAAAAGGAGCTAAGCCATAAGGCAAAGCTCTCAATTTACCAGTCGATCTATGTTCCTACCCTTACCTATGGTCATGAGCTAGGGGTAGTGACCAAAAGAACGAGATCGCGAATACAAGTGGCTGAAATGAGTTTCCTCTCTGGGAAGTCTGGGCTTTCCCTTAAAGATAGGGTGAGAAGCTCAGTCATCCAGGAGGGGCTCAGAGTAGAGCCACTGCTCCTCTGCATCAAGAGAAGTCAGATGAGGTGGCTCGGGCATCTGATTAGGATGCCTCCTGGACGCCTCCCTGGTGAGGTGTTCCGGCCATGTCTAACCGGGAGGAGACCCCGGGGAAGACCCAGGACACGCTGGAGGGACTATGTCTCTCGGCTGGCCTGGGAACGCCTCGGGATTCCCCCGGAAGATCTAGAAGAAGTGGCCAGGGAGAGGGAAGTCTGGGTTTCTCAGCTTAAGCTGCTGCCCCGCGACCCAATCTCAGATAAGCGGAAGAGGATGGATGGATGCCGCTCACTGCATTTTCACACTACTGATGTATGCTTGCAGTGCTCCACATGTAATACACACACTTCCTCACTTCTAAGAATACACTGTATGATCACAAAATGACTATTAGACCTTTTTTAAATTTAATGATAGTCTAATAAAGGTCTGGTCTCTACAATTTAGATCTGAGCCTTTCATTTGTCAGTGTTCCTCAGTTTTATAACACATCTGTTGCTCTCTTATGTGCTCCTACATTCTGTCTGTGTGTGTGTGTGTGTGTGTGTGTGTGTTTTCTCTGTGCAGACTGGTCCATGGAAGTGTTGGAATTATGTAAGAAGTATCGAAACGATGGTGTAGTGGCCATAGATTTAGCAGGAGATGAATCTCTAAACTGTGAAGCCAGTTCTCTCCACTGCGAAGCATATGAGGTACAAATTCCCACGTTACAATTTATATAAAAAGTTATACAGCAATACTGTTGAACTCTCGATTCTGATTGCTCAGAAGATTATTAATAACTCGTTAATAATAGCTATCATTTCTATAGTCACAACACATTCTCAGGAACTTGTACAGCAGATGCACCACACAAATAGATTAATGTTTTGTTGATTCTAGTTTTCTATGAGGAAATGTTGGAAGGAGACTCCAGTGTCCGTCTATTCACTTTGTAGTATTCAGAGATAAAGTTGTCAGCTAACTTCCTTTGCAGGCATTCCACAACATTAAATATTACTATGAACTGATAAACGGTAGGACATATTATTTAATTAGTACGGATATTTTGCTGTGGTATAAGAGGATTCAAACACAGGATGTGCTGTCATTGGATTGATTGATTGTTGATTATTTTCCTCTAACATCATGCTTCATTGTGTTTTATTCCTTACATATCCAATATGTGTTGCTCCAGGATTTAGAATAATAGCAGATTTAGATTAATAGTGGAATAAACTTGCTTTGTAAATTGGGATCCTTGACATTGTGTGATGGAGGAGAGCCATAAAGTTTCTTCACATTTGACCACTGAGGCTGCTGTGTCTATTTTGATAAGCAAGGAAAGATATTAATTAACCTTTATCAGTGCTATAATGAAAGCATCATAGTGAAATTTTGTAACTTTCATCTTCTAGGCCAAGCATATCATTAGGCTATCACATTGCTTATCTATAACTTGCTGATTAATTCAAGGTCTCCTCTGACACTGCAAGTCACTCTTACATTTCTACTCTTAACTTAAAAGGAACTGGTAGTGTAAAACAGTAGCCACAAAGCAACTGAGTCGAAAGCTGAATGATACAGTCCCACAGAAAATGTTGAGAGAATGTTTTCAGACAATTTTTTTTTTTCTAAAGGGTAAATTACATGTTGCTTGTTAGATGGTCCAACCACAGGCTTTTGATGCACAGGATTCAGGATAGCATGATTTTGCCATTTGGAACACTGTGTTATAGGGAGGAACCCACTACACTGGGAACTGTTCTCAGTTCAATTGGAAGGGAAGATTCGTAAAAAATTTTATAGGAAATGAAAACGGTCCCGGGGCGCATGTCTGTGGTATCATCTTTTGGAACATGACTATGCATGTTTTTGCCATTTTTGTTAGTGTCAGATCCCTTCAATTCTTTGCTTGTCATATTGTTAATATGGAGAACACATATAGCGTAATTTGTCGGGTGAACGCATTACAGATATAAAAAAGTGAGCATACTGCATAGTAGAATGTGGTGTGTTTGTCAGTTGTTTATTGATTTATCTACAGGCGGAAGCCTGTTTTACTTTGCGTTGTTTTGCACACGCTGACTTGGACTGAGAAGGCTCTGTCTTATTGTACATGATGGGGCTTACAATTGTGTATTAGGCCCATTGTAGGTAAAAAAAAAAAAAGAAATAATAATAATAATAATTTACGGCGGTAATGGTCCGAGGAAAAACTCTGAGATTAGAGTTGTAAATTTACGAGAAAAAAGTAGCAAATTTAGGAGAAAATAGTCACAAGATATACAAGGAAAAAAATTCACAAATTTTTTGCGAGGGGAAACAAGTCATTACAAGAAACAAAACTCGGAAAAACAGTTACGGCTGGCGTGAAGCATTACTCCGGCAGCACATACTGAAGTGTTTTACTCCTCTACTTTGCCAATGCTAACTGTTTATTGCAGAACATGTCAGTCTTTCTGTTTTTAGTTTCATTTACTGTTGTTGAACATTGGGTTTGGTACAGCTTGTTGCTTGCAGCTTGTTACAGACAAAATCCAAAGTCTTTATTCTTCTATAGACTTTCCTATGGAGGAAACCATGAAGCAACAGCTTTACCTCTGAGTGGTACAAAGTGCTGACACTGGAGACTCCTTCCAAAAATAGTAAATAAACATCTCTGTAGAAAACCTCACCATGTCAATTTTTGGTGATAAGTAATAAGATGTTTTTAATAAGTTTCTTATTACTCTTAGATTATCTGGAGTTTACACTATACAAAGCTGTTACTATAGAAATGATAACACATTAGAACTGTCATTTGCAGCTGCACTACTTTCAGAGCTGCTGTTATAGAAAAATAGATTGATATCTTATGACCAATCAGAATTGAGAATCCGGCAACATGGTGGTTTAAACATGCATAACGGCATCTGTTGTTGACAGGAAGCAAAGGAAAGTGGCATCCACAGAACAGTGCACGCGGGAGAGGTCGGCCCTCCATCTGTCGTGAAAGAGGTGAGGCCTTGTTTCTTTCTGGAACAATATTCACTACTTCTTGTGCTCATGCACGGAGAAGTTGGAAGCACAACACACTGACCCTTGGCTACTCTCTGTGTGCTTGAATGATAACAGTTATCAAGATGTGAAAGTTGCACATGCTGTAAAAACAGGAACGCACAGTCATGAATGTAAACCACTTCTTCTTAGCAGTTCTTCTCTCCAGCCAGACTTGATTTCTCCAACGGATCAAAACTTATAGATTCTGGTTTAATAGTACAATGTTTTTAAGTGAAGATTTCTGCAAAAAGATGAAATAATATTCATATTGTGATATTGCTGTCTTGCTGGCACTTTGTTAGCAAACTTATATTTTGTGACCCATATCAAGAATCAAAGAAGTATCATCAGGTATAATATGATATTTATGTCAGTCACATCGCCCCACACTTACTACAGAAGTTCAATTAAAGCAACACACCAACATTTTCTTTTTTTTAACCTAATCTTTATCTACCACATCTGTAGTGTGTGTGTGAAACCCACCAACAATCCGCAACAATGCGGCGGCGTCCTAGGCCATAGCTTATAAATTGTAAATTGAAATGAATGATATTTTGTCAGAGTAGTTATATTTCCAATTCTTTTGGTCGAGCTATTCCTTTCCCATTTGGTTTATTGCATTGTAAGAGACCAGAGCCTGTAATGGGTGGCCATGAAGGAAAGAAAATATCAGCCATACTGTGTTCAAAACTTCCATGAATGACACATGGCTGAAGAAAAGATTTGAGATGGGTTTTGAAGAGCTCACTAACATGGGATTTGCGGAGGCTCTGCTGCACACGCAGTGGCTCATAGGTAAACAAAAACAATTTTGCCCCCTTTAATCAACAGATTAGGTTTTTAAAATGCTGTTTAAAGCCAGACATGTTTTGCAGAGGGCATTAAAAAAATACTTCAGTACAAGAAGGCTTATTTACACATTTAATTATTGACTTGATCCTGAAGTCAAACTTTATACAGTTTTTTTTACTTTTAAAGAAGACTGAAAGCTCAGCTTTTCATACCCTTAGAAGTTTTGCTTTTACTTTGTTAATAGTTTGTGCCAGTGAAATACCAGCACGATCCTAAACATGTAGTTTTCCCACAGCTCACCGAGTTCTCTGCTTTAAATGAGCTAACACGGGCCTCCAAACCATGGCCCCATGCCGAATGAATCATTTTGCGTCATTTTTTGTTTACACCTCATTTATCATAGTGACATGCCAAGGCAAACACTTGACTCTCTGACCAAAGAGAAACAGTCCAACAACCCAACCCTGCACTTATGTTTCGCAACATTTCTGTCAATAAAATACATCAGGAGTATGGATGGATTTAGCAAACGTACACAGGGGTGAATTATAACAATTCTCAGTTAAGCTGCTTTTTTACCTAATATTTGTATTTCCTCTGCAGGCGGTCGAAGTGCTGAAAGCAGAGCGTATTGGACACGGTTATCACACAATCGAAGACGAAGCTCTGTACAAGCAACTGCTGAAACAGAATATGCATTTTGAGGTAAACTGCAGAACAATTGAGTGATGAGATTATTGCACTGTTCTTTGGTCACAGATTAAATAATGGCACATTTCCAGTAGTTAAGAACATATTAGCATGGTTGTGCAGAGGAAATGTCTATAAATTATATGAATTATATGAATCTTTTCTGTCTCCATTCCATAATGTCAAATGCATAGTGTATGGTACAAGTGAAATGTTTAGAAACAGGAAACACACCCCACACGTGTTCCCCATGGTCGTAAAGACATTTTAATAAAGAAATGTGGTTCAAATGTGTAAACTGTGCAGTAAAGCAATAAAGTAAAGTAAAACAGTAAAGCAGTGTTTTTGACTTTCACAATTAGTTTTCATTTGGAAGTTAGGAGAAGCAGCAGGTAAAGTGCTTTGGCCTTGTAGAAAATTTGAAGTTCCCTCATGAAGAAAAATACAAACAATAACTTTGATTTGTTTAACATTTCTTACAAATTTAAAATTTACTGCTTAATGTGTTGTTTCAATGTTCAAATGTCATTATTATTTTAAAGTATATAGAAAATACAACTGTACGTATAGTAGGAAATGGTACTGTAAATGCATGGCTACAGAGGTGGAGTTGCAAATAAATGTTGGGTTTTTTCTTTTGTTTTGTTTTGTCTTTACTGCATATATATGTATGGAGCTAATGTTAAGAATTAGTACAAGATGTGGAGAATTGAGAGCTCATAAAATGGGGGGAAATAAAAAATAAAAAAGGGGGAAAGAAAAAGCTTGTGAGGTGTTATATCTCCCCCTGGTGGAAACTGCAAACATCAGTCTGCTATCAAACTGTCTTGGGGATTTACCAACACTCACAAGCAGCCACTCCTGGTCCTGGAGTCCCCCTTGTAGTTTTAATAGTTTCCCGGCTCTAACACAGCTACTTCACCTCAAAAATGGCTCTGCATGGGTCAGTGTGTTAAAGCAGGGAAAACACTCAAATGTGCAGGATTAACAGAATGTGCTAGAAATCTCAGTTTTTAAACAAGACCCAGTGAGTGCAGCGGGTCTGTAAAGAGCTAAGATTTGTGGTGTAGTGTGACTCAGCTTACTTATGTGTGCCGTTTCAGATGTGTCCACTCTCCAGTAAAATAACCGGAGGTTGTGATTCTGACTTCACTAAGCATCCAATTATCAGGTAAATCTGACTCATGTGCATTCTTACAAAAGAAGTGACTAACAGTCTGGGTGCAAATCAACCACTATGATATTAATATGATTATCTAGAATGAACATGAACATTTGAATTATTGTGTGTAATGGTTATTTTATGCAAAAAAACTTCCTGGTTTTTTTTTTTTTTTTAACGGGTGTCTATAATTCTGGAGGGCCACATTTTAAGCCCACATTTAAAAATAAATTCTTACTTAGAGAATCATCTAAATGTCTTTAGATTTAAACATGTTTTAGTATTTAATTAAATTTTTTTCTACATTTTCCAGTACAAAACTTACTTATGGTGTCTCCTGATGACTTCGTTGAAAAAAGTGTTGAGCTGCTATTGGCTAAATGTAGCAGCACCTTTTCATTGATTCACAGTCGGTCTCAATATTTATAAATCATGTAATATAATTCATCGGTGTCATTTTAACATGGCATGTAATAGTCGAAAATTAATGACTATTAATTCAAGAGGATGAATACAGGACTGCATCAATATGAGCACCTCTGTATCCGAGAAGTTTGGCACCACGTGCCCGTTTTTTGTTATTATATTGTTTGTGCATTTCTCTCCATGTGCTTCTGTTCCTGTGAGTCCCAGTGAGAGAGGCGTGGCCTTCTGCCTACCAAAGCTGACACTTTTCTCAATAACGAATCATATTATTTCATGCGATAGACAATTATCCTTTTGTACGCAGGTTCAAGGAAGACCAAGCAAATTACTCTCTGAACACGGACGACCCTATGATTTTCAACTCCACCCTGGACTCCGAATACCATACTGTGAAGAAATACATGGGCTTTACCGAGGAAGAGTTTATGCGGGTGGTGAGAGACTTTTTCCCCCGTCTCTTTACAGAGCGAACTGTTTAGCAAACAGCTTAGATTCATTGTGGCTCATTATCGGTGAGAAAATATGTAGATCAACCAGATTTCAGAAAAAGGTGATTGATTCTCTTTGTAAACTTTGAGAGTTAAATGATAAATAAACACACAATACAGTTAATAAGCTTGGAATAATTATGAAGCAATCATAGTGTGGCGCACAATCTTACTCTTTAAGTTCTGTTTTGCAGAACATCAATGCAGCCAAGTCATGCTTCTTGCCCGAAAAGGAGAAGAAGGACTTACTGAATCAGCTCTACGAGGCCTACGGCATGATCAACGACACCAGCTTTTAGGCACAGATCAGCTAACCCAAAGCAGACTGAGCCTTGCTCATACACTCCCACAGGGTTTATATCCTTTAACCAAGCCCTTACTCAAATAACAGGGAGCACTCCCTCTTTCAATGTTTACCTTACAGTAATTAATACCACCTCACATTTTTTTATTTCTTTATAAGACACCGTTAAACGAACATGTCATTTTATTAGAAGCATCCTACGATAAAATAAATACAAAATGGAAAGGTGGAATTAGGATATGCATATCGTACTTCTGTTAAGTTCAGAATTATTGGCACCCTTCATAAAGGATCTGACATCATGCGTGAGAGCAAAATTAAACTCTTTGGTCTTGGACAACATCAGCAACAAAAAGGAGATTACATACAACACACAGCACCTGATATGCATCAGTGATGCTTTGGGGCTGTTTGATGTGGCTGGCTGGGGATTTAGGGGCTCTTGTGATGGTTGATGTAGCAGGATATTTCAGCCCACAACCTTGTTACCTCAGCCAGGAGGTTCAGACTTGGCCAAAGATAGAGCGCTCAACAAGATGGTGAGCTAAACATGCTTCCAGATGGTTAAAGAAGTATGAAGTCTGTGTTTTGCAATGGCCATCTCAATCTCTGGATTATGCAGTACTGGAAATTTGGATTACGATCCCGTTACCAGTGCCTCCAACCTTTTTAGATGTTACAGATCCAGTGTTCAAGTACTGTATTCTTTATGGCAAGATCACAAAATATTCATACTGCTTATTGTGAAACATTTAAGTAAAACTACACAATGTCTGTATAGCTTTAAAGCTCACTTACTTCATGTGTTTTTATGGAGGGCGCCAATATTTCTGGAGGGCATTGAACTACAGTACATCAGTTTGACATGTGTCTAATAGAGGTTGGAGATTTAAAAGATAACTTTTTTTTTTCATCCAGATGAATCCAATTCATAAATACAAATCCAGGTTCAGATCTTCAGCAGGTACTTTTTTTTTAAGAATGAATGAATTATATATTTGTATGCCTTTTTAATAATGTTAACGTATGTAAATCTGTTCGTTTTTTTTGTTTTTTTTTTAAACACAAAACACCGCAGCAACATGACTCAAGACGTGTGTTCTGAAATATGTGTATAATCTTTCCTTAATTTGAATGCAAGGAAACACTTTGTGGGCCAGCCCTCGTTTACAACAGTGCTCAATTGATGAGTTGTTCATAAAAAAAGCTGCACTATGAATGACTCTACCCTTAAGTAGTATGCCTTTTTTTTTTTTTTTTTTTTTTTTTAAAGGGACTCTGTTGCGTCCTCTGGATTCATATGTATAATTGATTATAGTTTTGATTTTAACAAAGTAATGTGATTAGCATTTGTGAATGATTGTTAGATGTAATTACTACCGAACCTGCATTTTTTTCACCGTGTTCATTTTTTCTGTAAAGCCTGTTTTACCAGGAGTGTCTTTATCAGCAGGCACGTTCTGTTGTCTGGGAAATTACATACGTTCAATAAAAGGTGTTCAGACTGAAGTTTAATGTGACGTTGAGCCATTTTGTCAGGAGACATTTGACATCAGGCCAGAATGAAATATAAATTAGCATGGTGTGAGGTGATTCCTAATGCTTTACTGTGTGGTCAGTTATGGCTAGGATCATGTGTTAGGTATATGGTGTGTCTTTTGAGCAATGGAAACATAAAATACAGGACAGATGACTGCACTTGCTGAACTTATGAATAACAAAAAAGTCTTAGTTTTTTTTTTTTATTGATATACTTTTAATTACCCAAGATTCCTTACACCAAGCTTAATCAGTCTTTATTCCAAGCTTTAATCATTATCAAGGAAACAGCTTCATGTATTTTTTTTATGTCTATACTATACTATACAGTACTAAATGATAATATAATCCTCAAGCAGATATGTGGGGTTTTTTTTTTTTAACTGTAACTGCTTTTGGCTGCTTCCTGTGGAGTCGTACATATCAGGGGTTCTCAAACTTTTTGTACACAGGATCCTCTTCCACAGTGCTCCTCGGTAAAGGGTTATTTGAAGAGCATTATTTAAAGGTGTAAGATAGTTTGTTGTCTAATAATTTCTAATTAATAGAGCTTTCCGAACAGAACTCCATAGCTTCAAATTGATACTGTTTTTAACATTGAGGTTGCTGAGGTTTGGATTAAAACTATTTAAATCCAGTGACTTGTCAAGCAGACTAATAACTGTAAGAACACAGTAATAAATATAATAAATTTCATGCTGGTTGTTTGTGATTTTCAGTGCTGTGACTAAATTTAAAAATCATGGACCGCACGGCTTGGTACTGAATATCTTTCTAATTGTAGTGTTGTACTTCTTTATCTTAACAGAAGAGGGCAGAGTGTATATTACCTACGGTTAATTAAGTACTAACAATAGAGTATTATGTAATCATGTGCAACAAAAGACATCCTCAATAAACAGTATGGTCAGGTAGTCTGAGCTGCAGTAAAATGCTTCTATTCGCATTCTTTTCTAATAAAATACAACCGTTTTCATTACTGTTAACTTGAGTGAAAAGTAAAATCTTTGAAGTATTTACATGAATTTCAAAGTTTCTTATTATGCGGAACGTTCCCTTTTTGCTTCGATGACAGTGCGCAATCGTGCTGACAAATTTTATGATCCATTTTAGATCAAATCCACCGATGCGTCGTCCGATCATGTGCTTCAATACAAGAGATTAGACATGAGGAAAATCTGAATTTGTGTACAAAGCAGTTAAAGTCAATTATGGTACTTTTGCTTACATTTAAATAGGGAACTAGAAATAGTACAGAATCTTGAATATAAAATATTAATGATAAATGATAAAAATTTTTTCCAAATTTTCATTGTGGTCCCAAACTTTTGTTTCTTCTATATAAATAAATATTACAGGAAATGAAAGACTGAAGTCTCAGGCACTTATTTTGTATTCATTTCATCTTCTTTCTCACACCACATCATGGGTGAATTCTTGATTCTGTTTTTTTCGTAATAATTGTTGTATAACACCACAGCTTGGATAGTAGTTCCAGATGTAACATATACAATAGGTTTATATTCATGCGCACATTCTAATGTGTTTTGCTTTGTAGTAACAACTCATACACACATGCTTGTATGGTGGATACTCCACATAATCCAACACTATGAAGAAGTGTTGATATACAACAAAGAAAAGCATATAATGTGGTGAGGATTTGTTGGAGATACAGATTTAACATTTATGTAAGGAGTCTCAGTAGTCAGCACTTTGTAACAGTCGTATAAAGTTTCCCAACGTCACGTGTGTTATTCCTTATATATGTCAGTCCAGACTATGTATAAACAAAGATTAAGAAGCTAAATTGATATAGGGGGGGGGGAAATATTGGTATACTGTAATAAAATATATATGTAAAGATTACATCAAATGCATATAAAATATTCTAGATTCAAATACTGCAAAAGAAAGAAAATAAAAGACTTTTAGGGAAGATTTTATGCAACAAATAGCAAACATGGTGGAGGTGATGGAGCTTCATAAAATTCTCACGGACAACAAACAACACTTGAATGGAAAAAGCTACAGAGCCAGCAAAGAGCTTAAACATCCCTGTGAGTACAGCTGGGTCACAAATAGCCTGGTGGAAAGTTCATGCAAACAAAACATAGCACGCACTAGTCTGGAAACCATGCAAGATTTCGCAAGGTGCTCTCAGACGTACGATAAGGAAGGATCTGCAGTGACTTGAAAAGAGTTGCAGGACGACCTGAAAGCAACGGGATCAACAATAAGCAACGAACTGCACTACAATCTCTGTTCCTACTCGTCAGGCAACAAGTCTGCTACAAAAGAATCTAAAAGCATTTGGAGAAAATCGAACTCTTTTGGAATATACTCTGGTTAGATGAACAAAAATTGAGCTCTTTGGCAACAATTCAGCTCGTCATGTTTGGCGAAAGAAGGATTGTGCATATGACCCCAAGAATACCATGCTCACAGTGAAGTACAGAGGTGAGAGCATTGTGATGTGGGGCTGCTTCTCTGCAAGCGGTACTGGGGCATTACACGTCATGAAAGGAAACATGAATGGAGACATACTAAAGGAGAACGTCATCATATTGGGCAAAAAACTGAAACTTTGGAGATGGACGTTTAAAAATGCCAGAATGAATCAATAAGGCCTTGCACTCTTTACTTAAATCCCACTGAAAATTAATGGAGGATTTTGAAATTGCGAGCCCATCAGATTGACCCCTTATAACCTTGGGAAATGATTTGCTAAGAAGAATCGGCCAAAATTGAACCACATGCTGCAAAAAAGCTAATTCATTCTTATCGTAGACATCTTGAGGCTGTTAGTGTCGGTCATTTGTAGTGTCCTGTTACTTTTTCCCCTATTGATTTTTTTTTTTTTTTTTTACAAGTTTGTTCATGCTTATGAACACAAACTTTATATTACGAGTAGACTTATAAGTACAAAGTCAAGAGACATTATTAATTTACTTAATACTTTATTTCCCCCTCAACTGTACACCAGAGAATGTTATCATATACATGCTAACTTGCCCCAAACCGATGTGTGCTAATAGTGGCTACTATCTCAAGGCGGGCTTTTTATTTAATTATATTTTTTTACGTTTAAGGTAAAAAAGGAAAAAAAAAAAAAAAAGAAAATCATGCTAGTCTCAGACTATAGTAAGGAAGTTGACCTCAAAACATAAAGAAACTCATTCTTCAACTAGCACCTCTGGCGTTTGGAGGACGAGCAGTGAGCAGGGTGACAACTTACCCCGCTCTCCCCTATATTCCTGTAAACATACTTCTTTAACATGGAGTCAATTCACTTTTAAAATGATATAATTTCTGAAAAGGCTATAAGAAAATGTCAACGTTCCTATTTTTGCGAAGCTAATAAATAAAGTTAAATTCCTAAAAATCCCTTTTGCGTCTGTTTTGTTGTCTGCTTTACTGAGCTGGTGGGAAAAACATGGCATTTTGTAAGTCTGTTTTTAGCAGCGGGCTGGAAAGATAAATAGTCAGCTCTCTCCAGAACAACCTTGCGGTCTGACATGCTGGTTTTCAGCTTAATTGTATGGCTTCTCAAAGCCTCTGCTTAAATTTGATAGCGCTGAAAGCGAATGCAAATGCTTTCTAAAGTTCCCTCCCAACCGTCTCCATAGCAACCCAACCGGAAATAGGCCTCCCATAGCCTGAGACCAGTGCTGCGTTACAAAACACCCTAGTGCAAAGATGCCACTTCATTATCTGTAAAGAGAAGTGGAAAACCATTTTGCTACTGTACTTAAGTACTATTTTGGAAGATTTGTATATATTTTTTTTTCTTTACATAAATTTCCAAGAGGAAAAAAAACTTTTATTTTATTTATATATATTTTTTTTTATTATGACCTTTAAAGTACTTACAAATCTCAAACACCGTCGTTTTTCCTTTTCGGGTGTGTCATTCACCTCCAAAGGAGGAAAGAAGGAAAGAAATATGTCCGACTTTAAAATTCACCATGAAAGCTAAAGAAGCATGTTAACTATATGTCTGGTAAATTAGCTCGTTATGTTTTATATTTAACTAGCTAGCATTAGTTTGTTAAACTAGCTAGCTAGTTAAATTTTGTAAATTAGTTTTCATTGCTAAAGTGCCTTAGCAATAAATGGTTACTTAACATTAACAGGTTACTTAGCATTAACTATTATTAGGTTGGCTTTTCTGGTGGAGCTACTTTTGCCTTGAAAATGGCGGTTAGATTTGGTGTTAAAGTATTTTGAGGGAACACAGACGTAGCTAAAAAAATCCCAACCATGACCCTTAGGAGGCGCCGTATTAGATTCGGAAAGTTCTCGATGTAGCTGAGATTAGAGAATATTTTCTGTGCTTATCGTAAGTTAAAAATATGGACTTTTGTTATTGAGTACGTTTGAATGTAGATTGACTTTCATTGAAGTAGATTTCCACCTCCATACTTCTACATTTAAAGGAGCCGGCTGATTTCCCAGAATGCTCTGCACCACGTAGCCAGATACCATTTTTGATGCTATCAATTTTCAAAACAATCCTCAATGATCCGGTCACATCCTAGGCCATTAATCTTGAAGTGTATTATAAAATCGAAGATATTTTGTCAAAGTATCAATATTTTTAATTCTTTCAACAGATCCAGTCTGTTTTCATATGGTCATTCTGTGTGGACTCGAACCCTTTTCATGGGCAGATCTGAAGGTAAGATAACGAATTTTTTGTTCAAAGCTTCAACATATGATACGTGAATGAAAAAAAGGTTTAAGGTGGGTTTTGAATTGATCACAAACAGTGAATTTCTGCAGATTTTGCTGCACAGTGAGCCAGCAGGTAGCAGTCAGATGCTTTCAAAACATAAACAATGAATTGCATTCTGGGAAGGTTGAGCCAGCCCCTTTAATTGAGGAAGCTTCTGAAGTTAAAAGTATGTTTTCTCAACTCTTATTTAAATAATTTTTTTATTATAAAAACTAAACAGAAATAATAATGCTCTAATGATGGCAGAGTGAATAGAGTTGCTGCCTCACAGCTCCAGAGTTGATGGTTCGATCCTGAGATGTAGTAATTGTCTGTGTGGAGTTTCATGTTCTCCCCATGTTGATGTTGGTTCTCCTGGTTCCTCCCAAAAAAATAAGTAGGTATGAATCTTCTTCAGTATGTTAAAGCCACCAAGTCTGTGATAGCTCATGTCATGATATTAGGCTACCATCTAACACTTGCACAGAGTTTGCACGTTCTTCCCGTGTTCTCCTACAGTCCAAAGACATGCAGATTTGGTCAACTGGCTACTCTATATTGTCCATAAGTGTTAATGTGGTTGTGAATGGTTGTTCATCTCTGTGTTACCCCTGCAACAGACTGCCAGCCTGCCGAAGGTGTACCCTGCCTCACCCAATGACAGCTTGGGATTGGGTCCAGCTTCCCTGCGACCCTTAAAGGATAAGCAGTATAGATAATGGACGAATGGATGGATGGGGCAAACTATTACACATTCAGTTAATGTGGATGGGCGTCTCCGTTCATGATTTCTAATATATTTATATAATCAATCCACCTTGTTCATGTCCGTGCCTTCTCAAGCATTGCTGAAAACATGAAAAGCATCAGCCCAAATGGAGGTCAAATCTAGGTTATACTGTATGTAAACAGCTCGCAGAACTGTTACTGTTCTGCTGTACGACTCTACAGTCTGGGCTAGAAAGAAATCAGCTCATATACCACTCTGTATATGATCACTCATGACACTTTTGCACTTAGTTTCACAAAACTCCAAAATAACCCACTTTAAGACTTTTATTAAAAGCAAACATGAGATCTTGGGCTTAGTGGTGCTCAGAGCTACGGTTGTGAATCAGATTTTTTTCATAATTGAATAATTTATTTATTTGTCTTAAAACATTCGCTACATTGTAAGTGTTTATTATTTCATTTGATAATAAACTAAATGTCAAAATGAATTACTTGCAAACAACGGGTCACATTTCATGTCTGGAATTTCATGAAAAATTAATCCTCACTGGCTTATCTGATGCTATGGTAATCAAAGCGGAATAATGAGAGGATTTTTTTTTCTCTCCACATAAAATGTCACAGGATCACAGGAGAGAGATAAAATGTTATTCAAGAAATAACTGAGAAAACCGTGACCTATATCCCACTCTACGTTTGCATACTGACGGTTACATTATTCGTCACGACTCCAAGTTTCAAGGAGAAATTAACATATTTATCTAGAAATGTAACACTAAAGAAAGGTCAAGGCACATATTATAAGCAACGTGTAAGTTATTCATGGATGATTTAACATAGCCATGTAGTAGTGTGATTTCATAAAACACACAAAAATTGTGATGTCCTTCCCATTTATTGAGGTACATACAATATAAAGAGAAAACAAATGCAGTTTTTTGAGTGAGCAGAAATCTTTGACTCGTACTATATAAATATTGTTAATAATGTTACATACACTGTAAAGTATATAATGTAGTACAGAAACACAAAACTATTGACCTCAGGGAATATCAGGAAATAAATATTTTCCCAGTTTGTTACAACTATGCCTTTTATTGTTTAAAAAAAAAAAAATCAAACTGACTCAGAATCCTCAGCACATGTGTTATTTGGTATTTCTTGGTTTGAGATCATGAAGTTCTGAAACCAGGGTCTCATATTTTCCAAAGAATTCATGTTCAGAATGGAAAAGGCATCAAAAAAGTCAGCGATTTCTCTGAGGAATGGCAGCAATAACGCAACATGGAGTGTGTTGTTGTACATGACAAGTCCGTTCTGTGTAGTGGTTTCTCCTGGAGTCTCTCAGGGACGAAAGAGCGTTCAGGCACAAGAAGCATGCCTGTCTCAGAGCAGCTCCTCACCGCACACAGTGTGGGGAACAACAGAGGAGGTGCTGGTTCTCCTCTTTTAGCACCTTCATCTTTAAGATGCTCCTTCTTTACCTTGCTCCTGACTACTCGAGGCTTCCGCTTCGGTGGCAGGAGCCCCGCCAGCATCGGCTTCTGAAACGCATGCGGAAATTACCAGCAGGGGTGTGACAGGATACACTAATAATAAGATATGACACAGCTTATATTAAAGTAATTCTATTGTTGTATAGGTAATAACGACCTCATTTGATCGGAGCCATTGGCTGTTGCATAAAGTGCTGTGCAACTTCGCTCTACTGCAGAAGTGTAGCTCATCCAGGGCATTTCATTAGCTTGAGGCAGCATGTACAGATAAACTGATGATCTCAAGCATCACTCACAGCTTGGGTGGTAGAAATGCATCCCCCCAATCTCCTCTATTCTGCTCCATAGAACAGTACAAACACTAGCTCTTAGGGAATTTTAAAATCCAGATCAGCAACAAATTTATTGTGGTCTGTCTGCTGTTCTTGGATCTTTTATTTTATTTTCCATTTCGTTTCTGTCCGGGTCATCGGTCATGTTCTCCCGGTCCCCTCCGGTTTCCCTTACCTCCCTAAAGATGCCGGAAAGCGTACGGTCCATACTGGGTGTATAAGGTGGCCTATGATGGACTGGCTTCCCAATCCCAGGGTTTATTCCTGCCCTGTGCCCAGTTGACAAGCGCTGAATCCTGCTGACCAGAATAAAGTAGCTACTCATCATCAACAAATGATGAAAAGTTGTTTCATAAGCAACTCCAGCTACTCATCAATTCATTGACAAATGCAAAAGTAAGATGCCTGGCACGGCGGGTAAATAATATCCGTCCACACCAGAATAACAATAACGGCGCTTCAGTTCTCATCACCTTTTCACATTCCGTATCTGCAGGTAAATATTAGCAAGATAAAAGACTGTGAGAAAGGAATTAATATTTCCTCGGTACTTCCCTTTCTTCAGTTTGCTTGGCCATGTGCGTTTCCTAGTTCTATCATTTGTGACGAATGCGGTGCTTAATGGAAAAAAAAAAACTGAACTAAAGAGAGAGTCCGGCAAATATGCACTTCATTATTCACCAGAGTGGAAACGTTCCCACACAGGGAGGAAGTGGTTAAGGGAAGTGGGGATTGTTCCAAGCGCTGATGACAGAGCTATGTGTGATTGTGGTGACAGCATCTATTCAACCTCTCCTTCAGCTCTTTTTGTGTTTAAGACATGCTGACATGCACATCTGACCTTAAGAGAATGGTAACATATGTAAGAGGGAAGTGGGCTCTTAGGAGAGGGGCTCAAACTCAGGAGTGACCGAAGGCTTTCTCCGAGTAGCCTGTTAAACCGTTGCCCTTCAAGAAGGATCAAGTAATTTGTAATCGGATTATTGACTCAACAGGCACTGAACACACACCTGATGGACTGCAATATATAAAAGACAGGAAGAACTGCTGTCACATGCTGTAAGCTTGGCCCTGTCCGCCTAGGCTACAATACAAAGCATACTTTACTCACACACACACACACACACACACCAACCTCCTGCCTTCAGGTCCATCTGAGCCATGTCTTTGGTCAGTTCGCTGGTGCCCACCGCTGTTCCGTCACCTTTAATGTCCGGCACTGCGTTCCTGCGGCCTGTGCGATCACAAGTAATGAATTCCGAGTATGATGACTCAACGTCCATCATCTGCCCATGACCTGTCTTCTCATTCCACCTGCGAAACATAGAGATGAAAAAAGAGCAATGAGAACTATTTAAACATACACACATACTGCTCATTCATGCAATTACCTAACCAATCCTGTGGCACTGGTGTGATGCATAAAATCATGCGGATACAGATCAAGTGCTTTAGTTAATGTTCACAATACATATCAGAATATGGAAAAAAAATGTGATGGCAATGAGTCTAACCTTGGCATGATTGTTGGTGCTATAGATGGGCCGATTTGAGAATTTCATAAACTACTCATCTCCACAAATATTCATGTAAAACAGTCTAGAGTTTTCACAGAATGGTGCAAAAAATAAAAAACAGCCACGAGGAGCAGGTGTTTGGATGGAAACACCTTGATGCCGAGAGTGATCAGAGGAGAATAGCCAGACTGCTTCAAGCTCACAGGAAGGCTATGGTAATTCAAATAACCACTCGCTTTACAACCGTAGTGAGCAGAAAAGCATCTCAGAAAGCACGACATGGCAAACCCGAAGACGTTTAAGGAATGTTTTCTTGGCACACATTTGGCTCCTTAATTCCAATCCCATCCATCACCTCGGGGATGTGGTAGAATGGAAGGAATCTACAGCAATTTCATGTGATGCATCCACGTCAACACAGACCAGAATCGTAAAAGAATGTTACCAAGACCTTGTGGAAAGATTGAGGCTGTTCTAAAAGCTAAGCGGTGACCTGTTCAGTATTGTGGTGTTTCTAATAAAGCCGCCGGGTACGTTAATTTAAATTCACTGTGCATTGTGGAGATGTGATGAATATATTCAAACAAGATGACCCTTATTATAGTTCTGTTGCACTGATTGACAGGGCTGAGAATAATGTCTTCCTACCATCCCAATAAGCATGGCCAATTATGAGCTCTCGGGCTGCCCGCTACAGATCTCCTCAGGATCCCCTAACAATAAGGCCAGAACTCTTCTGCCACTCGGGAGGCAGGAATCTGAAATGAACTTAATGAGATGATGAATGCGTCATGCAGTCCATCTTAAAATGTAAGTCACTCGGCTGCTTTCTTTCCTCAATGTGCTCGCTTTTCTTACGTGTCCGTCTTTTCAGTTTTCACAACACAATGTAATAACCGCCCAATCCCAAGTCATCTTCTGAGTGGCATTGCTGTTATGGGGCTCAATCTCAACGGTTCAGATTTGTTCATCTTGTTAACATTTGATTCAACAGATCTTCCCATTTTGAGGCCAATGTCCTTTTGCACACGAGACTTGCTGTGAGCGCCTTGTGGAATGGCCTTGTAGAATCAGAGCGCATCAGCAAATGCCAGTCAGAAAGGCGGCATGAGCGCGGTCCTCATCCATACACGAGCAAGACATGCCGTTATGTAACGCCGTGCTCAACTTAATGTAGCGGAGTGCTTACTGCTTTTCCATCTTGTTAAAAGTGTCTCTGCCTATAACCTTCGAGCTGTTTTTTCTCACCACCAGGACTTGATTACATTTCATTGTAGCAAAAACACTGCACTGTTTTGACCGAACTGCAATGGCGCTGAGAAAAGAGAATAGCGGTGATGTGCCAAGTGGTTAATTCTGCCATCTTTAAAAAGCTGCACGGTGGAATGCATTATAACGGAGCTGATTGCGTTTCAAGGGGGCTTGCGTTCCATCTTAACTAAATTTCAGTTCATGCTTTAAAGCCCCTGGCAACAGGAGTTCACATGTTAAAAAAAGATCTTATTAAATAAGCAATTACCAATGGTAGAGTCAAGAAATATATATTCCTAACCACAGCACAAGATCGCGGCACGGTGGGGCAGTGGCCAGCACTGTCACCTCACTGCAAGAAGGTCCTGGGTTCGATCCCCGCGTCACCCAGGGTGCCTTTCTGTGCAGAGTTTGCATGTTCTCCCCGTGCATGCGTGGGTTTCCTCCGGGTGCTCCGGTTTCC
>JAQQZR010000015.1:16813972-16824750 GCA_030068235.1 Notoglanidium macrostoma | reverse complement strand
GTCACTTCCGTCAGCCAAGAACGGGAATCTGCTACAGTGGGCACAGATAGATTCACCAAAACTGGCCAGCTGACATTCGGAAAAAGACCACGCGGCATTTCAAAATACTTTTTCATAAGTTTTCTATCCATGTTGATGTCTGTACAATTGTTTTTAAAAAAAACAAACAAACAAAATCCACACCAAATTGCAGAGAGAACAGGAAGCACATTTAAGATACTTCCACCATTTATGTGGTTTGATGTGATGCGTGTCAGCAAAGACACCATGTTAAGCGAAAAATAAAAAAATGAAAAAATAAAACTCTTTGTACAGCCGGTGTTGAGCATGTGGAGGTCAGTCATACAGCAGTGAATGCAAAGGACTTCATCAAGCATGCTGGGATTCTGCAAATATATTGTACATAGCTCTGCTCACAAGTGACTAAAATGGGGAACAAGTTAAATGAACTCGTCTTCAGGGATCTCACGACACTCGGGCCTAAAGGAGGATCGGTTAAATTCAATTCAGCCAGTTCTGGAGAGAGCAGGGCTGGACAAATCATAAATCCATTAGCTAGCCCTCTGGGCAATTGCTTTTCTAAGAAATGTCCTTTTCTAAGAAAGAATCCGAGGCAAAATATTGTGTTTGTGACTTGTGACAAGCTGTTGGCCACCATTTGGCCGCGAGATGTGGATTTACCCTTCACATTGCACATAAAAAGGTATTATTTGAATCTGGTTAAGCCTTGTTCTTGTTTCTTGACATGTTTAACTGTGAGGTGCGTGTTGGGGTGGAGTTATATGGTGGCTTGATTTTGTCAGTGTTCCTACAAACCTACATGTTCCCGATTCTGAAAAGCTCATCGATGCATTCTAATTATGCTGACTAATAAAAAACAATGTTTGTAGTGCAGCAGGTGGTGGGATTCAGCTGGTTGTGGTTAAGACCTCCTGGTCTTCCCTACTTGTGATGACAAATGAATAGGAATACTACATTGACATTGCTGGAAATGGTATTTTATTACAATTGTTGTACAAGATCAATAGATGAAGCCTAAGCATTTCCAGTCTCCATCGAATACCTTTTATCTAAATACGACTCAGAAAGACGGTAACTTAATAATAATGTATGAACAGAACGCCTGTTTATGAAGGACTGTGCTAAAGACAAGGCAAAGACTCTGCCCATGGCAAGTTGTAGGATTTAGCTACCCCAATTTAGTAGTGCCGAATGCAGAACACCGCGGTTCAGAGTGGGTCAGTGAGAAAGTGCAGCAGTAGCCAATGGGGAATGCCAGTGGAGAGCTGAAATGTCATGTACAGGCCAAACTTCCCTGACCTACTTAAAATGCCAAGCTTGCCAAAAAAATAAATAAAAGAAAGAAAGAAAGAAATCAAAATGCATCCAGTTTTAGGACCACATGTACAACATGTGGCCTCTTCACCGAGATTCTCACCAGGACAAAACATGCTATTTGACTTTAAAATGTGATGCAAATGGCGTCAATGGCATGCAAATGCATTTATATTGGAAAGTAGGCATCATCTAGATAGACATCAGGAAAGCTACAACTAGAACTCCAGTACAGGGTCCTTTTAAGTGACTCTGCATAAAAGAAAAGAATTCCCAGTTGGCCTGCTTTTCCTTTTGAGGAACTTAAAGGAAGTGTGCAACACCGTGACCTTCTTTCGGGGACAGCCATATATCGCGCGAGTTCTGTTGGTTTGAATTTTACAGTCAGCTGATTATTCTGCATGTTTGTCATGGTCCATACAGCATTGCTGTTTGCATGTTAGACGTCTTATAGCACGTTTCCTGAAATCCTAGGCATGAACAAACAAGCTCCCTAAATATAGCCGTGCCTTTATCCAAGGATCAGTGAGCAGGAATAGAGATGTTTAGTTTGGCTCCACGACCTGACATTCGACTCCTTTGTGCAGGCCCACCAGATTTCATCCTGATTTTAGTCATATTTCTCACTAAAGTAATCCAATGCATCCCGATTAATGAAATGCAGCAAGTACAACAGAGTTGGCCATATCTGCAAGAAATGGCACAGGTGTTGGTTGCAGAACTGACAATAACACCTCATATACCAGAGGGAGAGTTGCACAGCTGATACCGGTGACCAGGGAGTTAGGCATTCTATCTTGAGACCGAGGATGATACAAACAAATAATGGTTCGTATTAATGCCAAGTGCTCTGCAACTTCCACAAGGCCCAAGATGTTATCGAGAGAATGAAATTAATCAGCCGTTTTAAGCATTTGGATCCGAGCAGAGCATGTCTAAACAGTCTGGACACGTCCAGCGAGTGTGGGATGTATGGCCCACTCAGAGCCATCAGTTATCTCCATAAAAGGCCAAATGAGATGCTCTGTCATCAGGCAGTCCCCTGAGGCTTGGCTCGGTCCAGAATCAACAAACGAATTCTCTTTTTCGTTGACAGGGAATAAATAAAGAGTCATGACCAGGGCCTGAAGGCCATAATCCAATGTTCTCTTTTCACTGTGAATTCCTGATGAGACTGAAGATATGCATGCGGCTTGCTCGGAAAAGGGACTTACTCCGTGTTCATGAAACATGCACTTCCTCCATCTAATGGATATAATGGACTGAAAGAGCTTATGCCAAAGATGCTTTGATTTTTAACTAAGTGCTCATTCTTCCGTTAATCAGTGTGGTCAAAAGCAGCACATTATGAAGCAAGAAGGCGACGGTGTGTGACTTACAGTTTATAGATGTAGTCCAAGCAAGTCTGGGAGACTCTCGTCATTGCATTAAAGATTTAAAGTCAAAGAGACATGCATACATGTCTACATAGCATCTGTTCTATCTTGGGGTTCGTCAATTGTAGGTAGTTCCCATTTATTACTTCAAGTACTTATCAGTGACTGCTAGCTACCATACATCAACATTATTGGCGGAGTAGAAATTAGCTTCTTTTACTTAATGAAAAACTGGATTAGAAGGATGGCTCCCTTGGTCCCAGTAGAGTTTCAAGATGTATTGGATCCCAAAGGCAAAAAAGCTGACTCAGAAGATGGAGGCCTTGGAGCTCAGCAGCTTGTACCACAATGTGCACACATTCATACTGGAAGGTTCTCAAGACCAACTGTCTCATACAGTTAAAATAAAAATATTATGTCACTACAGTGTCACACAATTAGATAACACTTACATAGTGACACATTTAGTGGCCATAAATATGGCAACGGAAAAAGGGAAGCAAACCGTTTCCAAGTGCGCAAAAGAAATCACGGAAAAAAAACAAGAACATGGCAATGCATCATCCGCTTAATTTCTCTCTCTCTTTTTTTTTTTTTTTTTTGTCTGAATATCCAGAGCGTATTGTATTCACAGTGCTGCAGCTCTATCCTTTGGGCAAGTTTGCACCAGTTTACCAGCTCGCACCTACAAAACATGTCTCCTGCACCCAGAAATACACTGCATGTTTCGTTCCCGTCCTGCGTTTGGGTCAGTACCGGGTTGAACAGCTTTCTCGTTGCAATTAAACCACTAAAGTTGACTTCGAACCAGAGCACCTTGCAGAAATGCTTTCAGACATGCACACCCAAGGGCAGTTGCCGTGTTCTCGTCCTCCTAAACAAACCTCACCAAGCAAAAGGGAAAAATGCATCAGTGATCCATTCAAACAAACTGCAAAATGCTGCATGTTTGAAATAACCCAAACTATACGGTTGGTGCGGTTCAAGAGAAAACAGGATCCATCAAAACCCTCCATCCTGTTGCCTACTGTTCTTTTGTCAATCCAGGTGAATCGGTTCTGAGCAGCAAGCTCTTGGCAATGGCATGAACAAAAGCATAAGAGCGCAGTGGAGGAATGGCGTCAGCAGCCATGCTTTCATTGGGCCATTAAAAACTAAATAGATGGGGGGCAAATTTGTGCTCCACTCCTACTGGGCCTTTTGGGGCTCTTTTGTGTATAATGAAAGCACATCATGTAGAGTTCAGCAGTACAGATGATGGGTTAATTTAGGTTAGCCGCCTCCCCAAGTTCTCCCATCTGTCATACAAAGTCCCTATTGAATACTGGGATTCCATGCTTTTCTTCCCGACCGTTAATTCATGATGCACATTTATACCGCTGATCTAACTGTTACGTAGGGAACATATAATGCAAACTCTAAACATTGAATCCCCATCGAACAGAAAAATCTAGGCTCTCTATAGACTCCAGGTCTATTTTTAGCAAGAGTGGTTCCAGAGCCACATTACTGGGTGAGAAGGCTCAATTTATCAAAAGCTGCCTGAAGACACATCCTCTGTCTCTGTAGGAACCAAGAAGCCATTTTGATCTGCCGCTGCAGTCACGCCGTGCTCTGTCGACTACTCCAAATATGCACAAGCAGAAAAGACGCTGGGTTAACAGGGTGATCGGAGCTAAAATAGACATGGCAATTCGCACCAGACCAGAACAAAAGTCTCGGTTTATCCCAGGCATTTAAATAAACAAGATTTAAAAGGTGGGCGTTCACAAGGCACCAGCTCATTTTGAAACTTCTCAGACTGTAAAAATGCCAACAAATATGTAGGCTAGGAAAAATGTTTAGACCGAAAAGAAGAGTGTGGGAGAGCTTGATATGGTTCCCACGTGGTGGTTCATCAACAAAGACGTGATCTAGGATATTGGACATAGGAGGGCTGTGTCTAATCAAGTTAAAAGGACAGAGGTTTGATGGACAGAATATAAGTGCACAAGCTCCAGCAGGGGCCTCTTCACTCTTTAGTAAACTAGAATTCACTTTCAGCTTCCAACAGCTGGGGCTTTAAGAACGCCAGGCTGCTTGGGCTTCTTTGCACAAACTAGCATTGTCGTTCAGCGCTGGTGTTCCTTTAAAGAGGCAAATGAAGCCATCCTTATCCTTCCTCTTTTTTTGATAGACCACTCCAGATGTACGCAATTCTCAAGCATGCCGTTAAAAAAGCCTCCAGTATTAGCAGCAGGTTCAAAAGTCCTTTAGTGTCTCCTAAGCATTTTAATAGGCTTTTCCAAGAAGTTTTTACTGGTGCTTGCAGAAATATTACAACCATAACAGCTAACCTAAGTATTAACAACCGTTACATAAAAAAATTGGTGTGCGTGTGTGTTTGTATATGCAAACTCAAGGATTCCTTTACATTTCTCTGTGAATAGCTAGCGAGTACAATGATAATGGGTGATGGAGCAACAGGGAACACAAGGACAGCAACTGCCATCATAAAAACAGAGATCTTGACGCTTCTCCTGATTAACGATGGCAATCAAAGCAAAGCCGAACACAAACTTTGCTTTGCGAAGATATCAAGAGAAATCCTCAGGAGTTCAACACGGCAGCAACGAACGCTGTTGCAAATGCTAGCTAAGAGCGATATTATGATTGCGAACAATCCTTGGTTGGAGGATTCAGACGCAATGAAAAGTACTTTACTTACAAAAGCGTGAAAAACAAAAAAGTCCCACTCTTCGCCACAAACCTACTCCAGCCAAGGCACTGAACGTTGCTTCATTTGAAATCTAGCTAATGTTAGAAAGTAAGAGTCTAGCCTCTGTGCATGAATACGCACTCGTGTGCTTTTCGTGGCTGCTATTTAAACCAGGGAAGCAAACAATGCTAGAGGAATTTTCCAACATGTGCCATACGCTTAATCCGAAGGAGTTGGTATCGGTATAAAAAAAAAAATTGCATTCAAACTAAATTGGCGGGGTCACTTTTCCCAAAATGACGCACAGATTAGATTTTTAGCGCATAATGCCATTGGCGCAGCAGGACAGACGTGCTACGTCATACAACAAAGTGTCAACAATTTAAAAAGCAGGAGATCCAGGCCTGTGACGGCCACCCTTTTACTAATGCAAAAGCTCATAGCTCGCACAGGAAAGCGGAGCCCGGTAGACCTTTAACTATCAGATCAAATATTAAATAATAATGAGGACGCTACAAGGCGCATGAGCCTCGTCGAAACGCTTAGCGTGCTACACCTGATGCCGGGATCACAACGCCACGACTTTATTAATGATTATTCCATTCCAGCATAGATGTGATTATGGAGCGCTCTACAGCACGTCTGTCTCGAGACATTAACAGAGAAGGCGTTGTCCGAAGTTCATCCACGACATCCGCGAACAACAAATTTAAAGCGAACTGGTTCAAGAGGCCATTAGGAATACATTAGGCAGTCACTTTTCTCTCAGAACTGTTGCATTAGATTAAAAAAAAAAGTTGAAGTTGCATCATAAAATAAAACATTTCCATCAACGCTGACTTGATAAAATGGAAAACAAAACACAAAAGGGTGTTTTAGACTGCGGGTCAATTTGAGGCCAATCTGATATTTACTTTGATTGAGGCAGTGATCCAGAGCTAAAAGCTAATCAGAGGGAGACGCCTCGGCTCAATCAGCTACTAACTGATGAGGAAAGATAAATAAAGGTGGAGGTCTGCGCTGAAAGTTGGGGCTCTCCCCATGGCTTACTAACTACCTGCAACGTTCCGGTTTCACTCGACATAATCCAGCCTCTTCTATTACGGTGAGGATTAGAATTCTGAAGCGAGCGAGCGCACGGACTACTCACTGACACCACACGTTTGTCTCAATGAATGGAGACTCCCTTTATTTTATTTATTTTTTTTTTGGGGGGTTGCCATAAAAAGTACCACTTTGCTGATGTAATAAGTTCCTTATAACAAGTGGAACTTGGCTGATTTAATATGCTCCCTATTATTTTCAAAGCCTCTCAAAACAATTCCACAGGAAGAAGAAGAAGAAAAAAAAAGAAGAAGTTTCTTTTGCAGCCTCCCGCTCGCTCTGAGTAATGAGTTTCCCAGAAACAGCTCATGAAACATCGTGATGCATGGAATGCATTTTGTCACCGAGACAAATTTATGTACTTGGAAACATTTTCCTATGACCAGTTCGCTTGCTGAGTGTTATTTAGTTATGTTCAGTAACTATTCCAAATAAAACGTATGCGGTGCACCAGAAATCACTCACTCTAAAGCTGTATGGTTTTTGGCCCTATCTGGCGGTCAACTATCAACTACAGAAACACTAACCAATCATGAGCATCCATGAGCTCGTGTATGTGAAAGAGGGCAGATAGCACCTTCCTCGCAGTGCGTTTTATTGACCCGATGACGCTACATGAGCAGCGGTAGTTCAAAAAGATGCGGTTGGGTGGGATTACATGTCGCCGAGGAACCACGTGTTAGCCTTCACCCTCCCTGGTTGGTAGTCCATGACGTGGAAGAGCTAGCTGGTAGGTGGGAACTGGCCAGGACCAAATTATGAAGAAACCAGGGGAAAAAAAAACGAAAGGAAATTTTCATTACAATCTCAGTATGAGCATGGCCACATCGCTTTTCTAAAAGCCACCAATAGGAGGATGAGGAAATGTTAACAAAACATGCTAATGCACACAAAAAAAAATAAAAAAATAAAGAAAATCAAGCTCTTTTTTCTTTTGAATTTGAGAACCCAGATCATGCTGATTAATGACAAACAGAACATAGTCATTTTCCTAAATGACAGATCTATCTTTAGAGGATCTTCATGGCATAATCTGACATGGAAAAAAACAGGCTTAAAACACTTTACCGCTGTAATATACAAAGTCGGAGGCGACGTCTTTGTGTTTCTTTAATGCAGTTCTGTCGAGACATCCACAAATATTTAAAAATCCCTGGGTTTCATCACTGCCACAAAGAGAAACACGGGGTCTGGCACGACTTTACACACGCTCGTTTCGGCTCATGCTCGCTGCTTTAACAGGAAGCAGGTGGCCTGTCTGTCCACACTGTTTGTGTGGCTGTCGTGAAACTGCTGCATGCGAGACAGGGATATGGAGGAAAAGCAGGCGCACATCCAAAGAGCAGGCAGTTTGGAGAAAGAGTCCCGGTGCAAGTATGGATGATCAATACATCAATAAGGCCAGAAACTCACAGAAGTCACTTCCACTCAAGGGTTAAGACATTTAATCATTTGCTCACTAATTCTCCCGTGACCGACATTTAAAGAGGTGCACACAATACATCAACGGGGACAAATCGCAAATTCATTATTTAGCCCACAAGGCAAGCAAGTCCAATTATCTATGCTGAAAAGCAACAACTAGCTAAAAATAAATATGACCTGATTGTGTTCATTATGCACTATGGAAAATAAGCCAGTATCTTGAATCCCTGGGAGGTGAGAGTTTATGTAGCCATCATCTTTATTCTTCCATAATAATATCTCTGGTAATGGAGCACTGTCTTTGTGTCCATGAACTCTGGTGGTCCCAGAATGTTATTCGGGTCTCACAGTAACACAGGGAAATACATGCACCAACTGGAGGGTGTTCCATTTAAACAAACATATCAAACGAAAATGCTCTTGTGTGCAAGACAATAGGTGGAGGAAGTTTTGAAAGAGCAGCATGGTGCAGAAGATAGCATTGCCACCTCACAGCTCCAGGGTCCCTGGTTGCATGTTCTTCCAACGTCTTTGTGGGTTTCCTTGGGGTTCTCCGGTCTCCTCTTCCTTTCTAAATCGTGCAGGTGAAATGGATAGCAAATTGGTGTGAACCAATGGATTGCTCTAGGTGTGAACGAATGTGTAGATTTGTGTTTACAGGATGCCCTGTGATGGACTGGCGTCTCATCTGGGTGTGTATTCCCAGCTCACATCCAGAGTTTCTGGATTCGGTTCAGTCAGAACTCTGACCAGGGTAAAGCAGTTGGTCGACAAGTGAAGTAAGAGAACGCTGGTGACTGTTTTATCAACAGCGTATTGAACCTGTTTGTCTGCAAATAAAAAAACTGATAGCCTGGATACGTGATCTGCTTACCCCTTTGCCTGGGCTGCTGATTTGTCCATCCCTGTACGTAAAATTTCACATTGGATTCAAAAGCTTGGGTCAGAGTCTCAGTAATGACTGAAAACCAATAGAAAAGCCCAAACCATCATTATTATGTAATACACAAAGGCAGCTGTAATCATGGCTGTGCATGACTGAACTACTACGACTAGACTATGATCTGCCTTCCACCAACTGCTTTTCCATTCCTGAGTGAACACTTCAGATGAAGGACGGTGATCGGGGATGCGTAAATGTGGCGAGTCGAGCTATACGGCTATTGTACGGTAGAGATAAAGCAGGCATTTATCAGATACCTGGTGAAATGACACCAAAATGACATTTCCACACATGTATGATCCATATCCTGCCTAATGACCCGTAAACATCATCCGTCATCCATCAACGTCACAAATATTCCTATTATAACCAAGCACAATGTTGAGGAATTAAAAAAAAATTATAAAAAATAAAAACCACTGTGTGAACAATGGACAGCTGGACATTTGTTCAGAGCACCTGCCTTGGATCGGTCCACTCCTTTCCTCCACTTTCTTGCTTACAGTATCGGTGTCCAAAGCCAATCAACAACATGGGTTCAGATTTCACTACTTACCAAACGCATTTTTAAATCCTGGTCACACGATAGGCCGGGTGACATCTGAGATCCGACCCGGGATGCTAGAAAAGCCGCAAAAGGAAGTAAACGCGGACTGCGTTTAAAGCTCCTTATGGGCGAGCTCTCGCCTTCTCTCGTTCTCGCTCTCTTTCTTTCGCTGTCTGAGCACTGAGCGTATCCCACACAGCTGCAGCTACGGCTCTCTTCTTCTCCTCTCCCACTGATCAGGGAGGAAGTGGGCGTAAAGCGACTTGTGCCGAGTGTATAAACCACATACATAAAATGCAGTTGTTCTGGTCATACACAGGAATTATTGTACGCATCACAGGCAAACAGACAACTCTGAGCAATGCGCAGAAACAGAAACCGCCGAGCTCTGATTATTGCACCAAAGGTGACTGCCATTTAGTTTAGTCTTGGAGAACACTTAAAGGAAATTTCTATTCTATATAGAAAGGATTCAATAATAAAGTTAAATCCTGGCTTGCTCTTTATCCAAATACTAATATGAATACTGAACGTTTGGCATATATGAAGACATCAGGAATTTAATCGCAGCGGATTTCTCCAGGGCGAGTCTTCACGCAGCTATGACTCGTTGACGTGAATTGGTTAAATCGCCCGGCTCAAAGCATCAGCTACGCGAATAAACCTAAGTGAATTATAATCCAATGACCACAAGTGGACCTCTTAGCACACAACCTACACTTTAAGAAAAGTACACTACAGCTCCCGCTTCATTTTATGAAGGAAGACTTGATCAGTCTGTCCAAAGCTCAAAATTATTTTGGCATGTTTCTGAAGCAGATCTGAGAAAGCAAGACCAGATAAGAGGTCTTGGTGGGCTGGGGTCCAGCACAGGCTAGTCTCACACGCTTCTAGACTGTCTGGTGGTCCGTTTTCACTCAGTGAGTCCAGGAACTGCCTGCAAGACAAGACACGGCCACCTGACTAAGTCTTTACACCACAGAGGTGTGATGCAACAGAGTCGTCAGAAATAATTCATTTTCAACGACAGTTTACAGCAATGGCGTACGGCACGGCCCTTAGCGACACAAAAAGACACCGAGCGGAGTCTATCTTTATTGAAATAAGAATCTATTAATGTGAGTTAGCTCAGAAATATCCCTTGTGTTCAAGAGACTTTTCCTGTGGGTTCATGGAAATAAACTGGATTTAAACTGGACTTAAGAATCAGGTATCTTTGAGCAGGAAATTGTATGGCCTTCCAGAACTACAAGTGACAGCCCTGCTGTCTTTCATCTATCCATCCATTATCTATAGCGCTTTATCCGTCTGGGTCGCGGGGAAGCTGGAGCCAATCCCAGCATCTTCGGG
>JAQQZR010000015.1:16786264-16796722 GCA_030068235.1 Notoglanidium macrostoma | reverse complement strand
GGCTGCCGTTACCTTCTCCAATATCGCGCAACCTGCACCTTTACTGTCTAAAGCTGTATTGACGATTCACTTCACCTTCGTTTGGTTTGTTGTCGGTAACCCGGGAAACGGAGTGGGACATCAGTGGTGTGTGTTCTCATATCGATCAAATGGAATGGATTATTTTGCAAAGCAATAGAAACAGCGCTGGGTGAACTAATATTTTATGTTAAATGTGGGGGGCTCCAAACGAATAATTATGAAATGTGAGGGGGAAACGTCCCCCTCAGCTTTAATGGCGGCGACGCCCATGCCTGTAGTAAAAATTTCATATGACTATATTAATATTTATATGTTTTTCAAAAATCAGATCTAAGTATTCAGTGCTACCGTATAAACACAGAAAAATAAACCGCTGTAAGATTTGTTATATAGGCAAACAGAAACTAATAGATAATGTCCTGTAAACTTGTCATTGTATCTTTGTTGCATCCTTTGATTTGGTTTGGAAGTTAACAGCGCCAGGGTCATGTGAGGTGGACATAATATTAGTTGCGGTACAAATATGCTCAAACCTGCCTGCTCACACCTGAGATCTAAAGTAACAATATTAATTCTCATATTAGCGAAGCAGCTTTAAACCATGAAGTGCTTTTTGTCTTTCTTTAAATTTGTGTATGTGCATGAATGTCAAATATAATATTAAACTCTCACAGCATGAAAGCATAAACAGAAAAATATGACAAATTAAATCTGATCTTGCTGAGCTTCACCTTCTTTCTTTCTTTCTTTCTAAAATTTTACCAACCTTTTGTTTTTTTCCCCTGTATTCATTAGTAATACATCAAAACAAGCGTTTAATCCAGGTCCTACGTGGGGCCCTCTGTGTAAGAGAACCTGGGTAATGTGTTTCATTATTTCCCTCTTTTCTGAAGCTTTTGATATATGCTATATAATCCTGACTTTACTCATTTCATTAAACAACATGTACTGTTAGTGTTTAGGTTGATTGGTGTCTGATTGGTACATTTTTTGACATTTTTGCCATGTAGCCCTTTCTAAATAAAATTTTTATTTAAGATGGCAGCTTTTTTAAGATAGACGCCAATCCAGAAATGAAACTCCTGGTAGAAATTACGCCTTAAAATGTCACATGAAATTTTGTACAAACCGTAAGCTGAATGCCCACAACCTGTGCAGTATCAGACTTCATTTACTGTTCTAGGAGTGGGCATGCGATGTTCTCATGATGATAGAATACCACTGAGTTATTAGTCATTAAAGTGTAAGCTCATTAATGTATGATAGATAAGACCAATATTATCTTCCTGCACTAACTCTGCAGATTTCAGAAGGAAGGCATCTGGTTCTTTCTTGATCTGGAATTTGGTTTATGACATTTATCAGTTTCTGCACACACACCCTAGCACTAGAATCCTTGACCATGATCTGCCACGTAGACTGCCACTTTTATCTACCTGTTTTAAAGCAGTTTTACTGCCTGAGAAGATTAAGAGATTAGATGGCTCCTCATGTGTCAATATGTTTAAAATGATACTTTTCTTTAAAAAAAAAAAATCCAACATTAAAAAAATTTAATAGGCTGATGTATTTGATCCCCTTTTTTTTTTTATCACAATTTCAAATTTTTTTGCAGTTGATTAGCTATTTACAGGACAAATCTTGCTGATATGGAGTGAAACGCTTGCTTAATTAAGGTTCTTATAATTCTATAGTGACATATTAATTAAGCATCTAGTGTATAAATTAACTAACACATAATGGAAATAAAGGAACAAGCTGAATGTGTTTATGTAAAAATATAACCTTGAAATTTAATAGCAGTTTGCAAGGCCCAAGTCAGCTTTCATTTCAAGCTAGGAATGTGCAGCATGGCACTTTTCTTTTTTCCCCAAATCACATAGCATATCCTAACACACAGTTTCAGTACACACTCGTATGGCTGTCAGCTTCAGTGACTAACATTAAAAAACCTTTCACCAGTAAACTGTGATAGTCTCATTGATAAAAAATAAATTGCTTCTTTGTAATGGAGTAATGGGGTAGAACAGGACATTTGAGCAATATTTTGTTGTTGTCTCTAAACAGACTTAAATACTGGACACGTGGAACTCGTCACAACACATATATAATTGAAAGCTAAAACCGAAACATGAGATATAAATTTTTCTATGATACATCAACCAAAAAAATATTTATGTCATGAACAGCTCATATGCAAATTGTAAGCTTGCAAGGCACAGTATAGCCTAGTCCTAAGTACTTTAAAAATCATTCATTTTAACTCAGTCCTTAAAATACTGTACAACATTCACATCTGATTTTGCCAGATGAAAGGCCTGTTGTAACATTTATTTAATCTTAATATAATAATATTAATATAAGCTTTGCTAATTCTCTTTGCTGAAATATGAATTTCTCCTAGGGGAGTATAAATATGTACCACTAAAAAAAAGAAAAAAAATTCAGCCAATAAGTCAGGTTGATTGAATACATAAAAAAGCCTCTTCCACAGTAGATCTACTGTACAATCCTGAGGTTTCTGCTCTTTTCTTCTAAATTATCTATGACTGAGGGGTTTTCATTTGTTGCTCACTGTACTGTTTAAACAAAAAAAAAAGTACTTTATATTATACCACTTGCAAACGCTCCTTCCCGGAGCAAATGGTTTACCAATAGACCAATGGAATTTTAATGGCTGCCTCAAAATGATAAAACTAGTAAAACCATGTTGTACTATATATTCCAAGAATATCTGGCAAGCCAGTTGCCCATAGCTAATTTGGTTTAGGATGTTGGCATTTTTTTCTTTTTTTTATTCTTTTTTTTTTCTTTTTTTATGAGACGGTCAGATGCTCTCTTGCTTAGTGATTGTGGGTTGAGGAATGGCTGTCGGCTGTTTGGGCACCGTGGCTATGACGCCCTGGGCCAGTTTGTAATGCTCAGAGCTGGAAGCTGGTGGAGGAGATGGAATTGGAGTTTCTGGTGTGGCTGTGGGCACAGAAATTAAGAAGATCCATTATAGACATGCCAAATTTCCACAGAACGGCATTACAAACATATGCAGTAAGAGCTCTGAAATTTCTGAAGGCATTAGAAAGTGTAAGAGAGAATAACAAGGTCTTTTTGGACCAAGTAAGCCTGATTAGTTCACAAAAAGGATTACTACAGGAAGCCTGTATGGCTCCACTGTACATGGGAGAGTGAACAGTAAGAACGTGCTAGGGAACCTAATAGCAAGGATATGGCATCAAGAACTTACACATTTGTCCGTTGTGAATTGGAGTGGCCATACTGGTGGTCACAATGACATTGTTGCTGAGGTGTTCGTGGACCAGGTGTGGGTGCAGAGATGGAGGAGCATGGGGGGCCTCGTTAGCAGAACCTATCAGAAAAACATGAAAACGTCAATCCGTCTTGCCTTTAGGGTCACTTTAAGAAATGTCACAAATTGGTCTGATGGTCATGTTTTTTATTTCCAGCATTCTTATTATTACCTCCCAGGAGCATCTCCTGCAGGAGGTTGTCGATCTTGGCCATCCCGAACAGCTTAACAAACTGGATTTGCTCAATCATTTGCCAGGTGATGCTCTGTAGTGTTGGTAACAGAAGCAGCAGCTCGCCGAATCGTCCCCGTGAGTCATACTGCCGATCGTTGATGTAGTCTTCTAAACTGACCTGCACCTGGTAACGCATCCTCTTGATTTTGCTCGGATCACTGAGGCCTTTGGCATCTACCAATGATGAGAGAACTTATGACTTAACTTTTGATATGCAAGATCTGGGATTTATACAGCTAGGTAAATATGATTTCTGAATGATGCACATTTCTGGGATCTTATAGCTACCTGGATCAAAGAATACAATGGCCTTCAAGCAGGCATATTCATTGTCATCTATCTGGAGCTCCTGGAAGGCAAGGACCAACTCATCAAGTATCCTTATTGCTACGCGACTCACTTCTAACTCGGGGCAATTCCGAGGAATTATATGGTCATTACCTAAGAGAAAGGAGAATCACACACTACCATTAAAATGTGCATACAATCCAGTACCAACATAAACAGCCTAATTCATGGTTCATTGCTAAACACCTTACCTAATAGCAGAAGGTCCTTGTAGAGCATGGAACGCTTGGCAGCTCCAAGCAGGAGATGTTCTCCAGCATGAGCTCGTAGCAAAGCCACCTGAAAAACAAACACAACCCAAATATGTCAAGTTTATATATAATCCACAACCTATGCATTTTCACACCTTCTTTAAACACTGTAGATAAACTTTAAATGAGAATAGTTAGAAGTTGTGGGTCTGGAGGAGGAAGTCTTTAAACGGTTGAAAAAAAAAAAAGAAGTTAGAATTCATAACATCAAATAAGAGGTTCTTACAGATTTTATGCAAGGACCTGAGAAAGTTTGTTTGCAAGAAGATGCAGTGTCATTCATGAGCAATGTCCACAAATCAGTTACCACATCCTGGTGCTTACATTGTTAATGATTCTGTAGGCCTTATGGAGAATGTAAGTTTTCAAACCAGCTCATCACTTTCTAACCAGAGACATCAAAACACATTAACCACTAGCACTTCAGATTCCCCCAGCCCTAACTCCACACTCCTCCTATCTCACTCCTCCTACGTCCTATCAGCCCTAAACCTTTTAAGCATTTCGGACATATTTTTGGTTAAAAAATGACAAAGAGTGCTCTGAATGGATATTCATTACAGTGCTGGATTGTTCCTTAAGCTGTGCTGCAAACCTTCCATTATTATCATTTGTTAGATCTATCTTTGCCATATCATTTGCCAGTTAGTCACAGAACTCCTTGCCTTTGAAGGCACACCAAATGATTTTAATGCTTTTTTCCCCCATAATGTTGCAGATCCTTGTATTTAGTCTTACCTGGTCGTCCAGTGGGAGGTCACAGAAGGCTGGGATATATTTGGCCCACTCCACCAGTACCAACAGTTGCTGCTTCATAGATTCACACACATCTGTAATGGTGGCCATCTTTTTTGTTCTGATGTCACCGTTCATGATCGGACCTGGAGAGGAGATCTACAGTATAGCGAAGGTTCCTGTTAAAACTTGCATTCGACCATAGAACAATATATAGTTTTTGATATATGGTCTTTTAAATAGAATGAGCCAACCTGTCTGGAGAGGACATCAGCTTGAATGAGTGCATTGATTGAGGGAAAGCTGCTGTCCTCATAACTGGACCTTCTGGTACTGATTCGGTCTCTTTCATTCTGTACAGCTATGCCAAAGAGAACAAGTTAGTGAATGACTTCAGTTCAGATTTCAGTGTCGTCATATAAATTCAATCACTGTGATCAGTCGATTTCAACCAACCAAAGGGAGGTGGAGTGCATTAGCATTGCGTCTATTAGTTCGGAGGGAAAATGCTCAAGGTTGGCCTGTTTATCACTGTGCAATTATGATGCCTCTGAACTGTTTGCTCAGCATGAGTTGGCCATAGACTTCAGCGCATTGTAGAGTGAACATTAACAAGTTGTCTGTCTCACTCTGATGTTGCAATACACTCTGCATAGCAGGCTTCTCTCACATGAGCTTGCTTTCAGCCTTGCTTTGCCATTAGAACTTTATTTATATGTCGCGAAACAACATTTAAGTGATGCATACCTTCTTTTTTCATTCCAGCCCGAAAGCATTTCTTAAGCCTACAGTATCTGCATTGGTTCCTCTTGTCTTTATCCACTATGCATTGTCTGTTGAACCTGCAAACACAAAAAGGACTAGATTTAATAGTCTTATTTTGGAAAATATAACTAAAAGAGATCTGAGAAAGGTTGATTGTAGGACCGTGCAAAGGTAATCTATTGCAAACCTGCATGAATACATGTGGTTTTTGCGAACGCTGCGTCTGAAGAAACCCTTACAGCCATCGCAGCTGGAGGCTCCATAGTGTTTTCCTGTTGCCCGGTCGCCACAGATAGCACACAGAGTCCCTGTGCCAAGGTGGTTGGCAGCATTCAGGTTGGCACCCTCAGCTGGCGAGGAGTCTGAAAAAGAAGGTTGATTACTTCTAGAAATTCCCAAATCTCAATTGGATAGCTATTTCTCTAACATGTGCTTCTGCTTCAACTTTAATAAAGTCATAGTTAAGTAGCAAAAATATGATGACTTTATATTTTCTGTATTTATACAACAAGAATTGCTTGAGGAGCAATAATTTTACTATGTATATGCATGTTAAAAATAAATGATGAAGTCATTCATAATTCTTGTGCATTGATCATTCAGGTTTGTTTTTTAGCTAAAAAGGAAGATTTTCTGTTCCTCAGATAGATAATACAAAAGCAGTCAGCAAAAGGCCATTGCAAGATACTTAACTGGTCTGAAAAAAAAAAAAAACGGGGTTACAATTAATTAGGTGTCAATCATTTTGGTGAAAATAAAGTGTAGAGGAGTGTTTGCTCCAGCAGTGATGATAGCTAAAATATCACTCAAAAAAAAAGAAAAAACCTCACTGATGCACAAACAGACTAAAGTACTGATGAAAATTTGGCTCTAATACACAACTAACTGTCCAAATGGGCAAAATTAGTTTTAATAAGTACCACCACTCATGATTAACTTTTGTTTTGTTTTTTACTTTGTGTCAAATACTCAAAGGAGCAATGAGTGATTGCATTAAAGCCAAACATGGCAAACAAATTTCTTCAACTGATCAAAGGGAAACATGTTACATGATAGCTCTGTTAATTGACTCCTTTTGAACTGATTCACTATCTTAATGGGAAGAACATGTGACAGATTTGGAAATCGTATTCATCACCATTTAAAAGATGATCTCATGAACACAACTAATCAGTAAAAGAAATTGCAGTTAAATGCACCATTAAATAGCAATTTAAATATATTCATTAGTGTAGTGCAGAAGAGATGTTCAAACATGACCCAGAAATGAATACATACATTAAATCAAGATGCCAGATCAAGTTAATGGAATCCGTTAGATTTCTCATAAAAAACATGCCATGGGAGACTAAACCACTGAATGGTTCAGTGACATCTTGTACTGTCTAGGTCCATTTGTCTTGCATGTCAAACATCCCTGGAAATTCTACTCTGAACAGACATCTTATCCTCAACCGACCAACTTCAGGTAAGAAGAGCTGGATGGAATCACATTGGGATTTCTGGCTGTGCAACTCTTGGGATGAAACACAATCCTAGCTTGCCTACAAGACAGAGCTTGCAGCCATAATCTATCTCGAAGCTCCTTGCATTTCAGTCTCATGCATGCTGCCCTGCTGTCACAATCGCAATCAGTGAGGAGCATTCAAAATAAGCCACTGCAGGCACCCAGCACACCTTGAGTCATCCTCTAAAGTCTATAAAAGAGTGTGAAACTCATTAAATCTCATCATCCCACACTTGACCAAACATTCACTAACCGATAGAAACTCAGTGAACTCAAAGTTCAGCTGGGAGGAGGACTCACCTGTGCTCATGGCGAGCACTTGCATGTTCTCGAACTCCAGTGTGGTGTAGGCCGGGTCCAGGGCCTCGCTATAGTCTGCCATCTCCATGTCTGCTAGTGCTTTGGACAAACGCATTCTCAGCTACCTGACACTGGGGGCAAAGACTTGTGCTCTTCAGTCGAGTTTGAACCCCCCCTTCTCTTAGAGCAAGCCCAGCCCCCTGAGTGACATGGGCCATGTCCTCTAGAGCAAAGATGAAACTGACTTTGATTGACAGGTCAGACCTTCCCACTTCAGGCCTCGGCCAGTTATGGAGTGGGGTGGCCCTTAAGTTAATCATTTTCTTGCTTTTCAAGTGCTAAATCAGAATTATTTTTTTAGATATAGACAAACAAGCTCTCTCTCTCTCTCTCTCTCAATATCTGTAAAGGTTTAGCAACTTCATGACTGCGTGCAAGTACATCCTGTCCCTGTCATTTTGTTCTAGTTATATTTTACACCTATTACACCAATCCATTTCAGTTTTTAAATATGTAGCTTGTATTTTTACTTCAATATCCACAGAATACTATCACAGATGTAACTGATACCTTATATTCTGATTACGTGAACAAGAAAGGTTTCTTGAGTTGTATTAGATTTTGTAGTCACTTAATTCAGACTGAGAGGCAGCCAGCCTTGTTTGCACTGTTTGGTAAGTCTGTGTTAATTCTAATACAATCAACAACAGCAGTGACCTTTATGTAAAAGAACTCATTGTTCACTGAAAACTCATGCACGTGATCTGTCACTTTGGGTCCAACTATTGAGAACAGTACACTCAACATTATGCTAAACTTCATCATCATTAATGAATAGTGTTCTAACAAGCCTTCTGGTTTAATGACTATTTTAAGTTGTCAAAGGATGCAAACCCAGCAAATTATTTCCCTTGGAACCAAACCAAGTATTTGGAAAAAAAAAAAATTGCAGCAGTGCTGTTAAATGTATAAAGAAGTCTGTAGTTCTATTTCTCTAGTTTTTTCAACATGAACCAACATGTCCTCCATATCAGATCTTCTGTTGCAGTTTATCCAATCACATGCATTTATGTAAATTATTTAGCTGAAGGCAGCTCATCGGATCAGAGACAAGCTACACGGTTAGAGACATTCATTCAAAAAGGGGAGTGCTTTTACATAGTTTCATAGACTTTTAGTTTCATTTACCCTCTCTGGTCTGATTGGTGACCTGACGTCATTGTTAACTACAAATAAAATGAACTTTAAAGACTAATGAACAGAGAAGTGCTCTATGTGTTAATTCTTCACTACAAGTTCAAAACAGAAGTGTCTCACCCACCATGGCACGAGTCAAATGTGGTAACATCAAGCAGCACTATGAAACAAAATGAAACAAAAAACAATTAAAATTGTCTTGAATACAACCATGAACTAAATGTTTATGGCTCAGGATTAAAAGCCTATGCCATGTAGTTGCACCTTTATGGAGTTTAGATGAATACGTTTGGTCTAAGTGGTCTTGTAGTTGGCCTTAGTCTTTGTCTATTTGCTGAATATAAAGTGGTAAAAAAAGGATATGACCTGATCAAGGAATACAACAAGGCCATAAAAGGCTTGAAACTTAACAGCTCGCTTACTATTCAGGACACAGTTTGCTTAAACCAATATATATTCCATCTTAAGTAGATAATAGTGAGGTAAGTGTCACTCGAATGAACAGTGATACAATCTCTACAATCCTATGATAAAAACTTCGTCACCGTTATTATCCATAAACCAGCTTGCAACTGGTGTCATCCTTTTATCATTACATTTTTATGTTGGTATGCAGGGTTGTTTTAATCCAAGGGGAGAGTATTGGTTGGGCAAACAAGCACAGCAAGTGCATAAGTGTAAGGGCATGGGCAAACACAGGGGAGGATATATTTGTAGAAGGAAAGTGATAGTACAAAGTGATGGGTCAATGTTCCCCAGATCAGAGAGTCAACGAGGGCAGTAAATGTACTCTCATGAATCTCATCTACTTCTCCACTCACAAGCAAATGTCACAAAACCCACAGTCGACTCACGTGCTAACCAAGTGAACTAATGAAACACAGTGAAACTGGCACCAACTTGGGACTCCCTAATCACTCAAGTACACATCATTGGTTATTTAATGTCATGATGTGTGTGTGCATCTCTGCATTGTCCTTAGTTAGCTATATTCAGTAATGACTCTGGTTTGATGGTATGGATCATGAATTTTTTTCATTACCTTGCCAGAATGCGAGTGAAAATGATGCAGAAATGATGCAGACTAAATTGGCTGTGTTGTTTGGAGTAGCCTGGAAAACACCTAAACTTACTAGCAAACTGGTCATTTAGATATGGACAAGGAACATATAATATGGTATGTACTGTATGTTCAGAATCGTACTGTGGGTTATGTATTAAAAAAGCCAACTGAGGTCGGATATTTTGTAGGACTTGGCATTAGTAGCAGAGCAAGATCTCGTACCAAACAATATATGTAAACCTCCTATGAGGTTTATATCAAGTGTTTTCAAGACTTTATTCACTCCATTTATATGTATACATGTACAACACCTTCTGTAATCTCTATGCATTGTGCCAACCTAAACGTATCTTCGGAAATTTCTTATTTGAACAAGAGCTTTGCTCTAACCACAATGACGAGTAACCTGAGTCGGATAAATAACACAGCAAATCAGTGACTCACACTGTGCAAATCTTATCTGGCTTACCATTACAGTTTTTATCATAACTTACATCTTCCAGCATTGTGTGATCTCTTCCTGATGGCCCTGAACACCTCTATAAAATCTAATCCACAAGGTTATGGCTTTCTCCCTCACATGCAAAGTCAGGGTGTTCTGACCAGACAAGTCTAGATCTCTACCATTAGCTATTTACTTGAGGTGGGAAAGTAATCCTAGTAAATCTACATTTTTAGTACACAATTAGTAACCCATATATTATATATATTATATACATACATTCATACATA
>JAQQZR010000015.1:16726768-16745360 GCA_030068235.1 Notoglanidium macrostoma | reverse complement strand
ATTGGCTCCAGCTTCCCCGCGACCCAGACGGATAAAGCGGTATAGATAATGGATGGATGGATGGATGGATGGATGATTTGCTTTAAGTGTCATGAATGAGTTGAAGTTTTTCTTTTTAAAAAAGTAGAAACACACAAAAAGCAATATATCAACAATCAAGACAAAAATCAGAAGCAAATATATAACTAAGCAAACTTATTCCACAGTAAGGGTAAAATTTATTAATTAAATTTAATTGTAATTAAATAAATACATAATTATAGTATTTTAAGAAAGCGAGGAAGAAGAAAATGGGTGTCTTGGTAATATTTCACAATCAATCGTATTTTCTAATTGTTGAAAGAAGCTTACAGTTATGTTTACTTTTCATTAACGTTAAATATTGTACAAAAATAACCAACACTTTTTAAATTTTCAATTTATTTAATATTCTACATTTATATGGTGTGCCATGATGCTTGTTATCATATTCGCCTCCTTTAATGAAGCGTTTAAGGTGAGAGGCTATGACGTAACACATCGTTTCACAGTTGATCGGGCGAATCAACTTGCTGGATACTGCACGCGCCCGCCGTACGTCATCACAGCTGATCCAATGAAATCGCTTTATGTTGAAACGCGGCTTTCGGCCATGTTGTGGTTTTAAATGAGGAAGAAGCGGGAGAGGTTATCGTGCAAAATAAGTTTATGTGCTCTTTTACATTCAGAGTATTTCTTACGGCTTTCGACTCAGTTAAAAATTATAGCCACAGATACCGAAACACGCAGCAGACCGTTTTAAGGGAGTTGAGAAAGACGAAATTTACCTGTTCGTCACTTCTCGCTAGTATTAGCATCGTAAGCTAACTAGCTAGTTAGCTGGGTAGTTGTCGAGAGGTTAAGCTTGGCTTAGGTTAGCTAGCTAGCTAGGTGCGTTTACGGGAAATGGGGATTAGGCTAGTCAGCTAACAAAGCTAGTTAGCGTTTGGTACCTCCGGCTACTAGCATGCGCACGGCGGGCGGGAGTCACACGGATGCAGGAGTTTGTAGACGATAAGTGTATTTGACTTGTGTGGCTTCAGGAGTTTTACTCTAATGAGCTTCAACATGTTCAATAAATTCTACGAATGGATTGAAAGTGGAATAGCAACTCTTCGTAACGGAGTGCCGGCTGCTGAAGATCCGTCCGACCCCGTCCGAGTCCAACAAAACGCTCCTTCCCAGAGAAAAAGACCACTGGAGAGGTGAGCGTGTCCGATTTGTACTCCAGGTTTATATCTTATTAGAGTAGGATGTAAAAAAAAAAAAAAGGGGATTTAGGAGCACGTTTAACCGCTTTGGGGCTGGTCAGTAAGGCGCGAAGCTTGAAAAGTGGGCGGAAAAACTTGGAAAATTGGAAAAGCAATCAGACAACCAAACACGTGGTTCAGCACAGGTGCAGCAGGCTAGTGCAGGGTTCTGGCTACTGACTACATCATCAGCCTTCTTTCTTCCCTCATCACTGTAAAGGGACCACCAGAGGATGAAGCCTGACCCCATCATATTTATGTGGTGAAATATTATTTTCAGCAACGACATGGCAGTGTGTGGAGTATTTAAACACCCTTTGGGCTGAAAAACCTGGTTAACTCCAATAGCACAGGAAAGAGCTTTAAGCCCTTTCACACCAAGAATGTCATGCAGGTCATTAAATACATGCATGTTTTTATAAATCTTTACAAACCAAGAATAAAATTTAGTATGATATGAAGTAAATTTGGGTGTGCCTTGTTTGTTGCAAAACTTAAAAAAATTACCTGACCCATCGGATGAAGGTTGCACTGGGTTCCACTGATGTCGCACGATAGAATGACGAGCAGAAAAGTCCAGTAAAGTGGGTGAGCAGCACACTAAGGTGAGGAGACTATCGTAGTATATTGTCTGAGCTTGTCATGGTACAGCGTCAGCTTTTGAGCGAGATTCTGAATGGTGTCGTCGTCTCCGTTCCAGCAACAGGTGCACCCAAACTTTCTCTCTTTTGAGAGCTTGTCTACAATTGCTATGTCTTTATCACTACTAGACGACTCGCATCTTTCACTCGGGGTACTACTGACAGTCGAGGAATGAACAGTAGGTGTTCTCGGTGTTTGAAACCCTGACCACACTGTGACGTCTGATGTACCTGTACCAGCACCACATATTACAATATCAGAGTCACGGCCGTGCTGAGAATGGTCCACAATCCAAATAATCTGGTCAGTGGTGGTCCTACGGTTGTCCTTTTACACTAATGAACAGGGTCAAGGACTGACATAAGGTAATACGATCAGTTACGGATTGTGCAGGTGTGGTAGATCCAGCTGGTAAAATGATCTATGAAGATATTTAGTAATCCAGGTAATATTGATTTACTCGCAGCGATACTTCACCGTGACAGCTCTTGCTCTGTCTAGTTCAGTCAGCAAACACAAGTTTGTGTCTAGCGCACAGTTTTCCGGCTGTAGTCTGGACCGGGAGTTTTTTCCTGCTCCCAGCATTTCTCATTCTCTCACTACTCAGCTAATTAACAGTACTTTCTGAGTTGAAGTCGGTGTGCTGGAGCAGAGAAAACTCAAGGGGTTCTCAAGGACTAGGGGTGGAAATCTTAACCTAATTGTTTGATAACACCTTGTGGGCATTTTTTGCCGAGTATTACGCAAGTTGTACACAAACCTTCTGTTTTTTTCGACAGTTTGGAAGATGGGGATGCCATTAATCACGAAAAACACAGAGCTTTCAAAAAGTTCAGAATGGGTAAGCCATTATGCCATTCAGCCTGGATTATGCAGTTCACGATGCTTCACCAAACTTTGACGCATGGACCCCTTGGTTATGTGTATTAGGAGATGTTATGGACTCGATGAAGACTGCTGCTGAAGGGATGAAGACCCATGGCTCCAGTGTTGCTTTGTGGATGCGCAACAGCGTTAGTCCAACCTTGAGGAACATGCTACCTGCTTCCCCTGGCCCACCTCAAACGCAAATACCATCACCTGATGCAGCCAATTCTTCCGGATCTGTGTGGAGTGAAAGCAAGGTACTGCACAGTCTGTCGACACCACAATGAGACTGAAAGTACAGAGCATGTGGAGATTATGCTATGTTTCATTTGTGTTTTGTAGTTACTTTCTGCAGTGTTGTACTCTTTAAACACTTTGGTTTAAAGTTTAGTAAAGTCTAAAGTTACAGCTCCACATTCTCTATGCAAGTTGTTTAAATGACATTTTAAGGCTGTGTTTCAGATTGATATTAGTTCTAAATTGGGCATGTTTTTCCACTCAGATGGTTGAAAGACCACATGAAACACACAAGGACACATTTGTTGCTCCTACAACAGCTTTTGAATGGAAGACCATCATTAAATCAGGTGACAGATATATTCTACAGCTTTCCTTAATGTCTGTGTGTGTCTTAAAGTTTTTAATAGATTATTTTCTTATAGACGCTTTAAGAACTGAGCAGTCTGTGACCATATCGAAGGTCAGCAAACGACATGTACATGCAAGTCTTTCACCCCATGAGACGCACAAAACCAACGGCCATCCAGTTACCTCCTGCACTCCTAAACCTTGCCCATCTCCACGACTTGGCCGTCCTCTTTACGTCAGAGCACAGAGAACTCCAAGGTGCGTATTGTATTGCTAATGACCTTACTATATACTGTGTACTCAGTTTTATAATATACCAGTTAAAATACCGCAAAGAGGCTATGCCCTGATATGGTAGAAAAAGGAACAGAAAAGGAGAAATTGGGGATTTTTTTTATTATTATTTTTTTTTAATCAAAATAAAGCATCAAGGTAAATCATTTCTTAAAATCAGTAACACAATGTGGAGTGTTATATTTTTATATCTTAAGAAAGGAAACCATGAGCATTATTCAATAGGAGTTCAAATTATTGCAGCTTGGCAGATGTCGCGCTGTGTTTTGCTTTAATAATGCTTGCTCTGGAAGGAACGTTCTAATAGTATGGCATTTCTAAAATAAGAAATACCATGTGGCTCAAAGCTGTTTTAGGTTTGGTTTCTTAAAAGCCATTAATACAGTGTTTATTGAGTCATGCTTAGACTTCATGAGTAATGATCATTTAACAGATGGTGAAATGGATTATGATTTTCTGAAATGTATAAAGAATAGGTTTGTCTTTATGTGGATAAACGTAACAGTGTGCAACTTTCTTTTTCCTCAGTCGATTCTCGACGCCTGGGCCAAGCACAGGGAGCACATCTTACACCAGCATGTATGAGAAAACCTTTCCCATTCGGGTAGTGCAGAACCCTTTACCCGGCTCCTCCAGCTGTCACTGGAGAGGCAGAACTCACTGCACAGCACAAGAGGTCCGACTCTTTCTGATCATGCTGTGACTAAGTGGATGCCTGTATGCACCACATGTATACTGTTTAGGTTCTTATCTTTTGAGTGTTTTCTCTCTCTCGCTCTCATTTTCAGTCGGTACGTGAGGAGGAGAAGGAGGTGTACAGGCAGTTACTAGCCATGGTGTCTGGCGGCCAGTCGTCATCCTTCCATGACAGCACTTCTAAACCAGGGGTCCGATCACATCGAGATTTGTGAGCGTCCAAGTATTTGCCTTCTGTTGTTAATGCATAATGATGCAGTACCGTGTATATTTACTGGAATTCCGTTTTGCAGTTCCAGTTTCTTGACCTCGAGTCGCAGACTGCTGCACTGTGCCTCGCCAGCAGGCTCAGGAGCGGAAGAATCTTCTCTCGGTTTATCCAGTCTGTCCCCTAGTCCCCAGACCTCGAGCGCAATGCACAGCCCATGTGCACTCTTCAATGGGCCTGAAACACAGTCTTGGGATCCTGATTCAGATAGCAAATACGTCACAAGGAAAACAGTGTTCGCCGAGCAGTCAGTGCCCTCCCCAGCGGCTCTTCAGGATACGTCTTCTCAGGACACACAGTCTTCTGGTGTGCACTCTGGTACTTTTAATTTTTATAAACATAAAAAAAAGAAAACATTTGCTCTAGATAAGGCATGTGCTAGTGACGCTTATAATATGATTTTGCAGTATTTCATTTAAGTACTAAAATTTCATAATTTCCTCATGCATTCTGTTTGTGAGACAGCTGTTTAGATTGCTGACATAAACACTCAAATTAACATTACCAGACCATGTAGGTAACATGACTGTCATTAGTTAATTAGCCATGTTGGACAGCTTTCTCTGATATAGAACCAATCACTTTAAAAAAATAAATAAATAAATAAAAAAGCTGGTGAGTGATTCAGATTCTGTATTTTGCTAGGTATGTTTACACATGCGAGGAATTTGTCTTGGTGTATTAGCGCAGCGCACTGAGGCAGTCATCATGTGCACAGAGCTCTGTATACAGTACAGTGTTCGTCAACACATTATCATGGCTGGCTGTATTAAACCATGATAATTGGCTAGGAATTATGACCATTAATATTGGCACATGCCTACTCTGTGTATAGCTTGTAATGCATGTTATTTAGCAAGGAGATGTAAGAATTTTCTGTGGTTTTCCTTTCACAGCTCATGATGGGGATTCTGTCATTTTTGTAAAGGAGCAACATGGCAAGAGACCAGAGGGTTCCAGGTAAAGATCATCAAGCTGATTTCTGGGTATTTTAAGTCCTCTTGAGACACACAAAGCATACAATTTGACACAAGCATAACATTTTTGATAAGTACAAGTATTTTACTGATGCATTTTTGGTGAACACAAGTACCAAAGTACCAAGATATATAATAGGAAAGTATCAACAAGAAAGTATAATGGGTCCAGTCGTACACCAAGAGGATATTGAAAGTCCTGTCTGTTGTGTAATGCTGGCCTGCTCATTTGGCCTAGATATGAAAATTTAGGCAAATTGCACAGATCCTTTTTCCTGCCTCAATTACCCAGTCAAATTGCTAGCTTCTTGGTAAGTAGTGCTTATTACTCAATAGTTCTTATGGTTATAACATTATAATTGAAAATTTATTCAACATACATATTTGTAGATCATTTTTCATGTGCGTGTAGATGGGCTTAATTATCTGGTAACTGTTTCTTGGAGAAACAGGTCATGGGTGTGTGATCGGCCATATTTATGGAAAATTATTTGAAAGAGAAGTGTTTTCTTCTAGTGTATCAAATACACACAAGTTTACATGCATACCCTCTTCCTCTTTGGTGCACGTAGCAGCCAGAGGAGCTTTCCCCCAAATGCTGAAATTATACAATGTTGGACTTGGTAAGGCTGTGGCTTGTCAAGACCAGTGTCTGGGGAAACATGCTCTCTTATTAATTTTTAGGAAGTTGATGAGTTTCCTTCCTCTTTGCAGTGTGCCATGTTTCCAAGCCGAGTTGTGGATCAAAGAACTGTGAGTGCTTTTCATTTTCTTTCTTAAATTATGCTAACTGATAAAAGTATAATCACATTAGCTTACAATTGCATTGTACCTGTGTGCATGCAGGACAAGCCTTTACGATGCTCGTGCTCGGGAGAGACGGAGGCTAATAGAGGAGCAAGAGGCTCTGGCATCTCAGCTTCTGCATCAGGTGAGCTAGCAGCTTCTCCTCCGTGTACCTATTTCACTGTGTTCGCTCCATCTCTCTTTTATAACTCTTTACCTAAATGTTGTGTGTGTGACGAATTAGCGTCTTTCTGGAGAGGGAAGAGCTGATTTAAGAAGCGTGGAGCTGCGGGTGCGGGTTCCCCTAGAAAAGGAGGTTCCTGTGACACCTGTTGTTGTCGAACCAGAGCCTGAAGCAGAGGAAGAGGAATTCCCTGAGTTGACCGAGGTAAAAAAAAAAAATCTCTTCTACTGAACACCTTGGTTAAACAGCCAAAGATGGTCCGCGTGCTAGAGTACGGGTGGGATGAGGGTTATGGTGCACGGAAACGAGGAATTCTGAAATTGTGAGTGTGGCATGCAGGTCATGGAAAAGGTGGTGACCCAGGCACTAAGAGGAGGAAGTCCGGACGATGTGCTCACTGAGGGATTTCGCCTCACCATCACCAGGAAGGACTTACAGACCCTCAGCCATCTCAACTGGCTCAACGACGAGGTTAGTGTGACCGCATCATAAATTGGAAGCAACGAAAGTTTTCCATTGAGGAATAACTCTACTCTTGCCATATTTGATGTTGCAGTATTATATGGTCTTTGTATAAATGACAGTGTGACCAATGCTTAATGTAATTTTTTTAAAACCAAATATTTCTTGCAGTTTTTGCCAGACGTGTAATATTGTAGTCCATAGCTGAGAGAGGCTCAATAAGTTCATAGTGCAATTTTCTTGCCATTGTAGAAACAAGGATTCGAAACAGGGTAGCAATGAAATGATGGATCCACCTTTACCTACAGGTGATAAACTTCTATATGAACATGCTGGTGGAGAGGAGCAAGTCACCCAACCTGCCTTCTGTCTACACCTTCAACACTTTTTTCTTTCCCAAGCTGCGCAGCTCAGGGTACTCAACTGTACGGCGCTGGACCAAGAAGGTGGACATCTTCTCTGTGGACATTATCCTGGTGCCTGTCCACCTTGGAGTGCACTGGTGTCTCTCTGTAAGTCTCACAGCAAAGCATCTGAAAATGACTGCCTTCACCCAGGATTAGTGCTTTTCAATTCATGCATATTCTAGTGATCTCTGTTGATTTAATGTTCCCTTTATCTGCTTCATTTGAGATTCCTAAACCCTGATTAGTCCAGTCAGTTTTTCCAAACGATACCATATTGACACATGGAGTTGTACGAATTATGTAGGTTTGTCAGTGCAGGGGCTTCAATCATAAATCGGGCATCATGGTCACCCACGATGCACTTATGAATTCATGAACGGCAAAATGAAGCTGAAGAGATGTTTAAAGGTGTGTATTTGTTGAGGGATATTGACTGACTTAATATTTAGTATTAGTATAATTAATTAATAATATTTAGACTTAGTATAATTATTAAAATATTTTTGCACTGCTGCTAGACTGTCTTGTGTTGTACCACCTCTTGATGTGTTCATTTTCTTTTTCTTGTTGCATTACAGTTTACATGCGTGGCTTGAAAGGCGAAGCTTCTATCTTTCGGCAGTTTTAAGTAATGTTGCTTATCCCCCTCTCATCCCTGTCAGGTCGTGGATTTCCGCAAAAAGACCATCACATATTTTGATTCCATGGGCGGGAGCAATGACGAGGCGTGTCGGATTTTGCTGTAAGCGCTTTTCCAGAATGAGAAAAGGAACTGGGGATGTAGCCAATGGCTCGTTTCACTCAAAACCTTTACTTTAAAATGTGTAACCTATGCAAGTCATAAATTCACTGTCTGGGACTTTTTATGTGGAAATAAACGGTATACCTCAATCCCACAGAAATTATTTGAAGCAAGAAAGTGGAGACAAAAAGAAGCGAGAGTTTTATACCTCAGACTGGATCCTTCATAGTAAAAAACGCAACGTGAGTTGAGCATTAACTCCTGGGATTTTGAAGCCCGTATCATTATGAAAAAATACTTTATGTACATATTTAAAGCAAAACAGTTAATCTGCTGATGGATTAATTTTTGAGAAAATTTAAAGTATGTGATTCTTCTATTGGGGTTAAAACCACTAATAGCTTGTCATTCTTTTCATGTTTCCCTTTGAACTAACAACATGCTGAAGTGGAGTACTGGCAGTTAATACCTGTGGTTTGCTTTTATAATGCTGTCTTTCAGGTCTCCAAGCCAAAATTAATAATTTACTTCATATGTAAACATATTCATTGGCAGTATAAACCACACACTGTTAGATGTGTATTTGCTGATACACTATTCAGGCCAACATTAAAAAGGTTGTGGGATTGTTTTGTTTTCAACCCTTCAGGAGATTCCTCAGCAAATGAATGGCAGTGACTGTGGGATGTTTACATGCAAGTACGCTGAATACATCACCAAAGACAAACCAATCACATTTACACAGGTAGGTCTATTACACCAGGCTTCTGAAATGCATTGAAGGACTGCTTATTTTTATTAGCGCTGTTACAACGTGTTTTACTTTCTTGCAGAAACACATGCCGTATTTCAGGAGACGGATGGTGTGGGAGATCTTGAACCGGAAACTTCTGCGATAAGATCCTTTCCAGGACTCGTATGGGAAAGCAATGACATTAGGCTTTGTCCCAGAGTTTTGTTTTTTTTTTTTGTTTGTTTTTCTTTTAAACTCAGCTTGATACCTCAGATTGGACACTTGCGTGAAAAACAGACAGAAGTGGTGCATTCAGCTGGCGTCCCTTTTTGCTGATGCTTAGTCTGCTTGAATTTTTAAGGATGCCTAAATATGGGCATTTCTCCTGATAAGTCATTTTCCCCTGCAACATTCAGTAACTACCTGGCATGCTTTTGCATTTTGCTTAAAAATTCTCTACAGCATGATTTCTTTCCGAGTTTTGGGCTTTTTTATTTTCCTTCCATTGCCATCTACTTGTAGAAGTATGCTGTTGTGTTTTGTTTGGGTTTTCTTTTAAAGCAGAGTTGAGTCGAGATAAGTTTTCACTTCTTATCTGAAGTCATAATTGTTAATGAGGTTGAATTTTTTTTTTTTTTTTTTTTTTTTTTTTTTTTGGCCATCAAAAAAAACTTGAAAAAAGTAACTTGTCTGCTGCAGAAGGCGGTAGCTTGGGACCTGCAGCTGTTTGCTTTCAAACAGTAAGCGAGCTAACTCTGACAATCTCAATTTTTGTAAACAAGAAAACAAACATACAAAGTAACACTATTTTTGATGTTGAGACACTTGTATTTTACAAAACATTTCAGTGTAAATATGCTACAAAGATTTTTATTGCAAAATAGCCTAATTGCATTTGGCTCTTGTTTATGCAAAGGTCTAATTTTACAGCAGTTATGACTTCAGTCTGATTTCTTTTTTAGGAAGTTTCATTCAGCAGAGGCTCCACATGGATAGCCAAGAAACACTTTCTGATGGTTATTTTTGCTCCAGGATGGGACGAGTGGCAGAGTGGCAGATCATATCAGCATGATTTATCTATAGAGAGGTCAGTGTAGGGTAACTCAACCTGTAAATAGAGCCAGCAGTATAGCATCCTTGTGTTTTATACAGACCCCAGAGGATATTCGCCTCTATTTATGTAAGTGTACTATATTTAGATACTTGCAGCCGTTTCTAGTTTTGTCTCCACTATATTTGCAATTATTGTACATACTGTGTCTACACAGATTAATTGAAGTCATATTTAATACATTTTTGTACCTTTTATTATTGTTTTGTAAGTAGATCTGGTCTTTCCAGAAATAAAAACCTGAGGCTGTGTCCTGGATGGACTTGGGGTACAATTAATTTTTCTTTTGCTTATTGTTTAAAATTTTTAATTGTACATGAATTTTGCCAGAAGAAACATAACTAATTCCTCAGAGACTCCATTAGATACAGCATCAAGCATGTAAATGCTTATGGGGAATGTAGCTGTCATTAGAGGCCCTTAGAGACATTAGATCTGTAACTATCTTTTCCACTTACCTCAGATTGCCTCAGAAGTTCTTATAAAATGTAGTTAGAATCCAAGAGTTTTGCTGCACAAAATTAGATTTTTTTTTAGCTTTAACTATTAACAACTATTAATGGCTGTATGCTAAAATTATTAAATATTTGGCTGTAGTGCCATTGTTTGATTTATTAATGCAATTTATACCTCTAGAATGTAATACATTGGTAGAAACGCATTAAAATAACATTAATCATATAAGTATTAATATGGCCCCCTACAGTTTTTGTTACATTATTTTCTATATCTATAAACAAGACCGTCATAAAGTGCTGGATGCCACATTGGCAAGTGTGTCTGAGATTATAACATTATGTGATGAGGTAATGGAGGTTTTATTAAATTTAAAATTATACTGTTTACAAGATGCTAATGGTTCTAGGGCTATGGTGTATATTTGAGATGTGCATCAGGAGTGGGATCTTGCAAGACTGAATAAAAAAAGGTTGCAGCAGTAGTTGAGGGAATGCATTCATAAACAAAGAATTTAAACAGCAGTGACCCTGATGAGAATAAAGCACTTACTGATGATAAACATCTTCAGTAAGTGCTTTATCCTCGTCAGGGTTGCTGTGGATTAAGTTCTTTGTTTATATTTTGGGAAATAGAATGGAAGTTACAGAGGTAAGTGTGGTTCCGTGAACCATTGAACTGTCATGACCCATGAGAAACCTGTATACCTTCTTGTGCATGCATACCAAGATTGGAACAGTAATGAAACAAAATATGTTGCCATATTTACAATAATTCCTGCATTTCCATCATTCCTTGGAGCTTTTCACCAAGCTCCTTTCCAGAGCTGCCCTTGTTCCAAATAACAAGGAACCCTAATGGTTGTCCATCATATTTCACTCCTCCAAACTGCCAGCAATGATGAAAATCACCTAGACAACATGACACAATGTCGCGAGGAACCAGTGCGCCTTTAGGACTGACTGGAAAGGTACTCTGATGAAGGTCCACAGTTCTGTCCAGACAGCAGGAACAGAACATACTCCCTGGAGTGGCTCCAAATTGTGTCCATGAGGAAGAGAATCTCCTCACATAGTGGCAGGTCACAATAGGTGCTGGGCATCCTGTCTCATTGTGCCCTGTCACTTTCCTCTGGAGCATGAATGACAACTCTTTGTGAAGTAGTGCCACAGAGCTGTGCTATTACCTCCTCCATAAGTAGTTTGAGTCGTGGCTTTCTCACCCCTAACCATGCTAACCATGCCAAGCTCATGGTGTAAAATGTAGGCAGTCATGGCTGCTATATTCATGAAATTATTATTATTTTTTTTAATGTGTAGTTCCAATTGCGTGAGATCCTGTGTAGTATGGAGTGGTATTGCAGCAGCTGGTCTGATGGGTTTACCCCAACCATGTAAGCAATGACTGGCATTTGGCATGGCACATTACCAATACACCAGTCAGCAGTAGGCTTCATGTTCCTCCTTGCAATGTCCCTGGAGAAGGCCTGGTGGATGGTGGAATTGATGGATACTTCTCCTGTGTCCATATACTTCACAAAGAGGGGCCTGTCTGATCTAACGTGTGCTTCCTCTGGGGGATCTGCTTGTAAGGGTATAACTCCTGGATTGGGGACAGCCCTTTGTGTTCTCCCAGTAAGATTGCCGCGTGCCCCATAACCAACCTTCAAAAAAAAATCCTTAAATAACTTGGGGCTGCTGTGAAAATTATCCATATATATGTGGTACCCAGTTCCTGAGCAGGTGGATTGATTATGGTCATAGTCCATTACTACTATAATTTCTTGCTTTTCCAGTGTGCACAAAAAAGTCATGAGTATAACCATTACTTGAGTCTGCTAAAACAGAGCTTCAAACCTCAATTTGTGGGTTTATTTGTGATGTATTGTGCCATGTCTGTTTTTGCCTTGGTGGCCACCATTCTTTCATCCACAGCCAGCTACATCTGTGGATGGTATAAGGCCTGGCATGTTGTCTGCAACTGATCAATTAGGGGCTTAACACAAAACAATTTATCATAGCCCACTTGTACCTTCTATCGGTCATTTTCAATGTGTTGTGAAACAACATGATCTCGTCTCCAGTAGTCCTGGAGGTGATGCAAGGGGAGCATGGTCATAAAAATCAAGATGCAGTGAACTGGTAAAACTCTTCATCGAAGCCCAGGACTACGTCTTCCTCATGAAAAGTTTCATAGCTGCCTTCTATTTGTAATTGAGAACAGTGTATGCACTGCGCCTTTGGAAAAATTCAAGATAAAAAGTGCGACAGGAGAATTGGTGTACTATGGCATCTATCTGGACTTCAGGCATCCTGCAGGGTTGAAATCATGGGCTAGCAGGAATGGGGTTTGCCTCCTTCTCTGTGTACCATTATGAGTTTTAGTTAGAAAATTATTAAAACAACACAAAACATAACCTTACCTCTCCTGATGATGATCACAGCCGGCAGCAAAATCCCTTTCATCATCACATCGTACAGGACACTCTCCAAATCAGATTTCTCAGTCTCAGTTCATTTCTAGTATGAACTATTGCAGAAATATTTAAGATTTCAATGATGAAATTTGAATGGGCCAATGACATTGTGACTCAAGAGGGTTAACCAAAAGGTTACTCTAAAGTTAACTGGCTAACAACGCAATTGAAGGCAGAAATGTCTACAGTTGTCCGTGAAGTTAGTGATGGGCCAATGCTTCCCATCCCAGAAGTCTGTCCACCAGGGAGAAACACAGGTGGCAGTGATTTGTTTTGCCTTCACCAGAGAGGTTCAACTGCATCTTGCCAAAACTTTTCCAGATCTGATTCACCACTTCTACCACTACTTCCTCTGCTACAACATAGTGGAATCTGTAAGGCGCTTTCAGTGACGGTTATCATGGATGGACCTACCTGAGGGGCATTTATGCCAGGCAGAGCAAGCCATCTGACCTTGTGACACCTTGGTGATTGATGTATCTGAGTATCAACACATCAATGTCTCACCTTCAGTCCCAGCTGGTTGAAGTGTTCTAATCTCGCACCACACCTTTTGTGAGAAAGGCCTCACTTCTCCAGTGAACAAAAGCTCATGCACCTCTAGCTAAGATGAGAACATCGCCTTTTCTTCAGTGGGGCCCCATAGGAGCCAGTTGTCCAAATATGGCATTATCCTGCTACCTCTCTCTGGCCATCAGAGGTGACCAGGCACCTGCATACATTTTGAAAACACCTGTGGTACTAGAGAGAGAGGCCAAAGAGGAGGACATTGGAATGACATTGGAATGGAATCTTTAGAAGGAAAACCTCAAAATGCATTCGTGTTCTCGAGATGGGAACATAGAAATGTGCATTGTACAGATCCACTGACGTGAATTACTCCTGTGGTTGCAACAGCATGAATAACAACTTGGCACACAAAAGCAATAAAGGAAGAAACCAGTTCAGCCATCTCGTATCTAGAATGGGGCATAAACCATTATCTTTTTGAACAAGGAAGTACAATGAATAGAAACCCTTTGCTTTAAACCATGTGGTCTACTTTTTCAATTACAACTCTGTCCATAAGGGAAGGATCTTTTGGGTCCAAGCAGCAATATAGCCATTGACAAAGCCCTGTGCCCTGAAAACGTTGGAGGTGAGAAAAAGACAGGGAAAGATTGTAGCATGGCAGCTGTATTTATAGAAAATACTACATAAATGTTGTTGGAAGGTTCATGGCATATACAGTATGAGCATGTGCATAAGAAGGTATCATTGGTGGTTAGGAGGGGTGAAATAGAGAAATAGAACTAACTCTGCTCCAAGGTCTCTGGTTCAATCCTGAGCTCGAGTTACTATTTGGGAGGTGTTTTGACTGGTCTCCCTGTATCCATCTGGTTTTCCTCTGGGTTTCCTCTCACATTTGAGAAACATGCAGGCCCACAGATTGGCTACACTAAATTGCCCCTAAGTGTGACACAGATTGTGTGTGCATAGAGGCATGCAACAGACTGGCGTCTCACCCACAATAATTTCCCCCAACCTGCAACAATGTTGCTGGAATAGACTCTGGACTCACCTAGAAGACAGATGATCGAATAGATTCTGGATTAACCCTGACCAGGATAATCTGGTTACTGAAGATGTATGTCAATTAAGATAATCAGAAAATATCACAGGCAGGTACAAAAAAAACTTGTTGCCGTCACCGACATAGGGTATGGGAGGGACTGGTGAAGAATGTGAGTGGGAATGAGTGGAATTGGTAAACGTTCAACCTGCAGAAGGCAGAACTGGGATTTTAAAAATTACCCCCACATACCTCTAATGTGTATAGTTGTTATAGAATTTTGTCCGTTTATAACCTAGACATCTGACTACCCATAGAGTGCAGTCAGCCATGCCATCACAGGGGAGAAGTTCTCCCAGGCCCTGACCAAGTGGTGACCTTGGGTATCCATTGAGATATGAAATAGCCCCAATTAATCAACATTTAATGTGCAAGAAGAGGGTTTGTTCTGGGCCTGAGTGCAATTGTGTAACTGTTTTAAATGAAATGGATCTGAAATATCACAAAAGTATGCAGAAGACCATGCTATGCTGGCATTTAATTATTTTAGGAAAGTTTTTTTTGTCAATTTTCTGAAAAAAAGACAATTTCACTTTAAATAAGAAAAAAAATATCTCAAAAGAGTATGACCTCAGTTCTGAGACAAAGCAGCATTTTAGGGACAGAGGCAGAACAGCTTGTCTATGATCTTGATTCCACTATTAATAAACTCCGACCTTTGTTAAAAATAGCAACTGTGAGTCACGTCATACTGCTGGGTGATGTGGACATTTACAACAGAACATTTTCCACCATATTTTTAACTGCTTTAGAGTCACTCTTAAGCAGCTTGTTCCACATTTAATTAAAATCATTTCTTTCATATTCAATTAAAAAAAATGCAGCGAATCCTTTAAAAAAACATTGGCTTTTTCTATGTACAAAAAACCTAAATCTCTAAAACTTTTAAAGCAGTCACATATTTAAAACAATTGGGGGAAATGGAAAAAAAGAAAAATAGTTTAAAAATAAACTACAAACTACTGTTCTAAAGTGATAAATTTGTCTCTTTCACTCTGGCTGACCAAAATAAAGCTGAATTTTAAGTGCCAAAAAGAAGTTGTGTGTGAGAGAGGGAGAGACCATGTGTGTTTGTACATGTGTGAACGTTTGCTAGCTTTCATTGCCCTCTTTTTGAGTGCATTGCTTCCTTCATGTTGTTTTTAATGCTGCCAAAAGAGGTTAAACTTTCCATTGTTTGGTCTTTTTGCACTCTTGAAAGAGTCTCCAGTAGAATTACTGTCTGTTTCCTTTAATTGACTAGGGGACAGGCTCCTTTAGATGTCAGTGTCTCTCCTTTGATGTCCACAGCAGCAGAAATTGGAGACACATTGACTGCTGATTGCTGCACGGATGAGCTGTGAGACAAGAGAGAGACACCGTCATTTGAAGTACACAAGAAAATTTTACTGTACTGTTCAGACATTTAGATATGGAATCATAAAATCTGTTTTCATATCATATTTTCAACAATTAAACATTTTTTGTTTGTGAAAGTACACTTTTTTAATATTCTGATTATGTATCTCTGATGCTATACAGGTCCATTTGATTGTTATTATAACATTCGTGTGCTATGAGTGTGCTAATATAAACCTATTCTTTAAATTATAGAAAATTAACGCCACCTTCCAAGTAAACCGTGTCAAGTTTTCTACAGTGATTTGGTACATAAATACGTCCATTCAGTTGCCACTTTATTATGAGCACCTGTACCCCTGCTGATTCATGCAGTCAGCCAATCATGTGGTAGCAGTACAGTGTAGAATCTCATGCACATACAGGTCAAGGGCTTCGGTTAATGTTCACGTCAGTCGTCAGAATGGGGAAAAATGTGATCTTAAGGATTTTGACTGGGGCAGACAGGCTGGTTTGGGTATTTCAGAAACTGCATTTTCACTTAAAGCGCAAGAATTTACACAGAAAAATAAAAAAAAAACATCCAGGGAGTGGCGCGTCTAGTGGAAAAGCCTTGTTCCTGAGAGATTTCGGAGAATGGCCAGACTGGTACTGGAAGCTGACAGGAATGCTACAGTAACTCAAATAATCTCTCTCTACAATTCTGGTGAGCATCTTAGAATGTACCACACATGGAAACTTTTGCCCCTTGCAATGAACTTGTACTAGTTGCCTCAGGTGAAAGCGCATCAATTTTACATCTGTACATTCATGTTGGACTGGTAGATCTTGGTAGCACACCAAAAAAATGCTTTCATCTATAAACAAGAAAACTCACCACGTCTTCATTTGCCATGCTGGTAGGAATATGCTGGATGCTCTGTGGTCGCCTCAATAGTAACCTGTGGCTGCTGGACACCGTTTTCCTACAGTTTCATTTAAGAAGTGAGCAACAAATACATTCTGAGAACACGTGACACTTTGCAATCTTGATTCTGTTGCTGCTTTACCTCGACTGAGACGCTGGCAGGAGGCACTTGGGTGTACTGGGGTATGTATGTCCCTTGCATAGCTGTGTTTGAAGGTATATACTGAGGACAGAGAGAAAAGAGGTATAATAATTAATAAATAAAACATGATATTGCATGCTGTTATAGGAAAAGAATCAACAATGAGGTGGTGTGCTGTGGCCAACTTTTACCACAGAGAATCTGATTATTTTCCAATAATTCCATTTCATGAAGTGTTTTATTCCTTCAATACCAAAGGAATTTGCCTACGCTAGTATTTTCTAAAGTTAACAATGAATGAATTATTGAATGAATGTCATACTTTTTATCCACTTATGGTTTCAGTTAATGCAAGATAGCTCCTGTTAGCTCCTAACGATTGTGTTATAGCTCTATAAATAGCTTTTCCCTCACCAGCCTTTCCTTTTCTCTTTTGAAAAACCCCCCAACTTGTCATGTTACTAAGAAACCAGTCCTCTGCCCTGAAGTCTCACATAAAATCTGTTTCCATAACTCCCACCATAAAGGTTAAATAAATGTCTCATGAAAAATGCTTCAACAATTATACAGCACATTATATAACAGCATAGCAATCGCCTTAATGTAAACCCGTGATTTGCCTTGCCGTCGGATCTACTGTCCGTGATGCTGTTATTGAAAAATAATCAACACCTTCTGACCAATCAGAATTGAGAATTCAACATCACCGTGGTATAAACCATTATAACTCCTGATGCTGTTGACGTGTGTTGAGTGTTGGGGACTCACCGTGCCAGTGCTGCCCAGAGAAAGATGACTGAGCTGCTGGGTCAGTGGCATCATGGCGGCAGGCTGGATGGACAGAGTGTGATCCATAGTGGGTGTTAGGAGTGTTCCCTGTGGATATACCACAGAGAAAATGAGAGCAAAACTGAGGAGATCCATACAGTAGGCGGAGTAAAATGATGGATGATGTGCTGCTTTAATGGAAGACCTACCGTGGGCTGCATGAGGTACGACTGATGGTGCATCCAGGATGGATTGTGTACCTGTAATATAGGGAAGAACGGTTTAGCACTGAATCAGCACACCACAGTCACTGAGTTTTAGCAGCAGACTGGACTATTTATATATATCAATTTAGAGACCATTGGAAAATTATACGCTTCTCTGGTTTTACTACATATAGGTATGTGTTTGAGGAACATGAACAATTTTGCTTTATTCCAGAAACTACTGACATTTCCCCCTTTAGTGAGCAGTTAATTACAGAAAATGACAACTGGTCAAAATAACAAACAAGATTCAGACCTTGAATAATGCGTAGAAATCAAGATCATGTTCAATTTAAACAACACACTACTAATGTGTGAACTTAAAAGCTCAGAAATCAATATTTGGTGGAATAACCCTGATATTTAATCCCAGCTTTCATGCATCTTGGCATGATCTCCATCAGTCTTTAATGATGACTTTATGGGTGACTTTATGGCACTCCTCATACAAAAATTCAATCAGCTCAGCTTTGTTTGATGGCTTGTGACCATCCATCTTCCTCTTGATTACATTCCAGAGGTTTTCAGTGGGGTTCAGGTCTGGAGATTGGGCTGGCCATGACAGGGTCTTGATCTTGTGGTCCTCCATCCACACCTTGATT
>JAQQZR010000015.1:16712857-16725574 GCA_030068235.1 Notoglanidium macrostoma | reverse complement strand
GCGTTCCAGGTGACGACTTCATGAAGCTGGTTAAGATAATGCCGATTGCATCATCACGGTAAATGTTGGCTACTTTGGAGAATCTGAAATATGAAACATATTTTGTTTGTTTTTTTACACTTTTTTGTTTACTTTAGTTTTTTGTAATATATAATTGACTGAACTTAAATAAAAACTAACTGAAAAAGTTACAAAAAATAAAGAACTCTATGAACAAACCACAGGAAAACTAGAACTAGAATTGGACCTGATGTAATGAAAAGTGTAAAATAATAATTAATACTAAAGACTTATGTCATGCATGCTATTCCTAGTTCATGGCCCTAGTCCTGCTGCTGGAACACTTGTTCAATGTACAAATGTTCAATATAGAACCCTCCAAAGTGCTTCCCTGTTAATGATGAACTAAAAATCCCCCGCTATCCAAAGAATCCTTGACAGAACCAGACAAAAGAATGGTGAAAATGTTAAAAAGTTGTCCTGACCTTCTGTAATAGACATTACACATGATGTGGGTGACTAAAAACCTGCACAGTCTCACTATCTTTTTATAGACTTTGAATTGGTACACACATAGACTGGGCTGCAAGAGATAACAGGAATGAAAAAAAGACTAAATGTGAGGTATGAAAACAGCCCTGACCTGGTATGTTGAAATAGGGGAATGCATGTACGGAGATACAGAGGCTTGTGTGATCATTCTGTTGGGAGCAATGCAGTAGGGAGAGGAGTAGAACCTGCAGGGGGAGACACACACACATACACACACACACACACACACACACACACATGCCATTTTCACAGCTCTATCTGTAGTGGTGATAAATGACTCTCTCTATAATCTCACAAAGAATACAGTGTTAGTGTTAGTATATCTGGGTGCTAAAGCACAAGCTCACCCATTCTGTAGGGCAGGAGTCGGGTCATAGGTCAACATGATTCCACCCTGTGATGAGGAAAAGCGAGTGTGAGAAATTCAGATGGAGGACATATATACAGACACCTGACCATCACACTCACATGTGGTTCTTCCCTAAACTGTTACCACAAAGTTGGAAGCACACGATTGTGCAGGATGCCTTTGGATGCTGGAGCATTACAATTTCCCTTCACTAAAGCGAAGAGGTCCAAACATGTTCCAGCATGACAATGCACCCGCGCACAAAGCGAGCTCCAGGAAGACATGGTTTGCCAAAGCTGGTGCAGGAGAACTTGAGTGTCCTGCACAGAACGCTGATCTCACCCCAGACTTCCTCACCCAGCGTCAGTGCCTGACCTCACTAATACTCTTGCAGCTGAATGAACACAAATTCCCACAGCCACACTCCAAAAGCCTTCCCAGTGAAGAGATGCTCAACCAGCACATATGAGTGTTCTTTTCAGGTGTCCGGCAATATAGTGTAGATTTGCACACTTATAAAACATGATGACTTAAACAAACAAACAAAAAAGAAAAGATGTGGAAAGCTCTTAGGAGAAACTAATTAGCGATGACGTGACTGGGAAGATAATAGCACGTCCTGAAGTATATATACTGTACCACAGCCATTTATAGCACAGCAATTTACCAACTCTAGCAGTGTTTCTAAGAACAAGTTATACTTTTTATCTTTTCAGTTACATTTAATGCTGTGGAATATCTGCAAAATAGTTAGTGTTTGTCTCTCTTGAAGAAAAATGCAGCTTGACCTATTACCAAATAACTGCAAAGCCTTCTGTCCTGATCACATGTCAAAGTTTTAAAGGAACAGCTTTACCTCTGAGTGTTACAAAGCACTGAAACTGGAAACTCCTTCCATCAATGTTAAATGAACAAATCTATTGTCAGAGCTGCTGAAATAGAAAACTAATCAACACTTTCTGACCAATCAGAATGAAGAACTTGGCACGTGAATGCACATATGGTGCTGACTCAAGTGTTAAGACCGGTTATCCCTTAATGCCCAACATCTGATATGGCTTTCAATAAGCATTTTTTTTTTTTTTTTTGATTTGATTGCTAGACTTCCATAAATGATGAAATACCAACATAAACGTTTTAGATGTTGGTGCGAGCAAGATATTCTGAACGATATTATGTTTAATTATTATTATTTCTCACTGTCTCCCCATCTCTCGTCCACGGCCGACCATTTAGAACATATTTGCCCTGACTCTGACGTTTCCTCTGCCCTCCGTCGGCAAACTTGCACAGCAGAGGTTCTGTAGGCACTGGAAAAATGGCGGAAGAACATTAATAATAACAAAACAACTAAAACAAATTCAATTCTATCTGTAAAAAAGGAGCAAAAACAGAAAGGGTCCTCTACCTGCCACTCCAGGTGGTGTCTTGATGTATTTGCCATTGAAATGCTGAATAACCGCTTCACATTTTTCTGTTGATTCCATCCTGTTAAGAATTTTACACATTATCAACCAAAACATGTAGCATGGGTGAGAGTATATGGACGTGCAGGATGTTTTTATTTTCAGGGGATTCTGTGTGTCGAGGAAAGCAAACCGGATTTACCTGGCAAAGCCGACCCCTCGACTGGCGCCATTGGCATCGCGGAGAACGCGTGTGGAGATGACCTGACTGAAGGGCTTCAGCATGCTCTCCAGCTCCTGCTCGTCCATGGATAGGGGCAAGTTGGAGATATACAGGTTGGTAGGGTCCTGCTCCTGTTGCTGCAGAAAGAGACTGCATTTAAAATCGATCATTTCCGTTCTATAAAGTCGGGCAATTTATAATCCCGCAGAAAATTGAGTTGCCAGTGAATGTTGTGAAAACCCGAAGGGAGAGTTTGAGTTAAATATAATAGTATGAAAGAATAATCCGAGTTAAATAGAAGACATGGAGTGAGTGGACTGTAAGGGCCTGTGTCCACCAGATGTGTCTTTTTGCGCTGACTGTGCATATGGCCTCATTTTCAGAGCGCTTTTCTCAAGAGCTTATTGTTGCTATTCTACCAAAAACATCTAGCAAGTCTGTTTTTACTTTAGAAAAGTGCGCTAAAACGGCGGAAAGAAATCGTGTTGATTTCAAATATTGATCAGGGTAACCCTTCAGTGTTAGATCGTAAGAAAAACTAGGTTGTCGGTGACGGCCAGGATCAGTTTCTCTGCCTCCACTGTTGACAGCGCTGATATCGTAAGTCCCACCCCTTCTTGATTTTGATTGGTCGACGAGACAGACGTGACATTGCCAAGCTCAGCTTCCAGGAAGTTGAACTCTTTTCAAATGCTGAGGGCACTTGGGGATTTCTATGGAAAATAGATGCAGCCAGCGCAAAAAAAAATCCATTTGGTTGACACAAGCCTTGAGAGCGTGAAGCAAGTTGTAAGTTTGTGTTGTATGTAAAAGAATGACAGATGAAGAAAGAGTTTGAGTTGCACGTAAGAAAACCACAGATGACATGAATAATACGTTCGAGTTCTTGAGTTGAATGACAGATGAAAGCATTTGTAAGAGGATGATGGATGAAGGAAATCTGAGTATGAAGAGGGAAGAGTTTGAGTTAACATATGCATTTGAGTTATAAAAACATGAAGCGGGCGTTGAATGTGTAATGAGAGTGAAGGAGGGTTTAGATCCAGATTTAAGCCGCAGTCAATAATAAAAGCAAGAAGGGATGAGTTTGAGATGCAAGAGAAGGGACTGAGATACACCATGAAGGAGATGTACGTATGCATAGTGTAACACCAGTACTAGATTTAGACTTCGGTATTCGACGGAAAACAGCTATAAGTGTCTGTGTGTGTGTGAGAGTGTATCTGGATATGTATTCCATTGGCATGGCAGCCAAAATTAAGTCCAGAGAATTATACAGTGACTAATGGCTTCAGCATTTTTTCTAGATAAAAGGTGTCAAAATAACTGGCTTGGAGATGTTCAGGTTGTCAACTTATTACCATATGCACATCCTAATTGGGGCTGCAATATGACAGCCCATAGTATAATATGCACCCTCACCTGAGAGTGAATACATCCACAATGCATGCTTATGCATGTCCTCAGCCAATTAGTCCCATTTTCACCTTACGCTGCAACAGGAGGTGGCTTTTCTCCGCCACTCACCCGGGAGGATGTCCGCACACCTTCCGCTCGTATAACGCAGCTTAAACGCAATTTGTTAGCAAACGTCTCAGCTACTCTCGGTGTCACTAACCCGAAACTAGCTCAAAGAATTGTCAAGACAGCTGGGACATGGCGGACCTGCAATTCACCCCGACGCCGCTTTGCATATTAATTACGCCGGCGTAGACATGAAATTAAAAAGCTGTAAATGCATTACCGCTTCATCTCCATGTCATGAATAATAGATGCGTATCTGCAGTGACCTGCGGTGAAGGTGATTTTCTTTTTCTCTTTTTTTCTTTTCTTTTCCTTTTTTTTTTTTCCGCAGAAATCTCATCGCGTCTAGAGATGATTTGCTTTTTCTTAGGCGAGAAAATGGGTGGTGCTAGGAAGCCTGAGGCAGCTGCCACATAAGCCTTACATTCTAAATAGGTCAGGGTGCTAAGAGACTCTAAAATGGTTGTAATTAAGTCTGGAGTGGAAAGTAATAATGAGTGCTGCCTTTTTTTTTTTTTTTTTTAGGCTACACTTCCAAACTTCTGTGATACGTAGATACGTTCAAAATAGACATAAACAGTCATGGGACGAGACATAAAGAGAGAGGAACATGACGGGACAGAAAGTAGAGAGATGGGAAGGGTGAGACAGTGTGACAATGGAAATGAGAGAGGGAGAAAATAAGAGAGGAGTAATAGAGAGAGAAACAGGCTCTTAGCACGGAAACAGGACCCTCTGGCACTCCTTGTTTATTCTCAAAAAGTTCAGTGCTGAACATGCTCAGGCTTAATGGAGTCGACGATACGATTTTCACGGCCTGGCACCCTCACGCACACACACACACACACAAACACACAAACAGGCCACGGGCTAAAGAGCAGTCCCGGAACGCACCACTCTTTACCTTTTATTCCTCTATTTCTCTCGATGGAATCAAATCCTGCCACTATTTTAGGTAAAGAATACATCATCAAAGAATACCTCACATATTTCAGACAGCTTGAGCAAATACTAGGTCAAAGTAACTTTCAAATGTTAAATTTGACTGAAATAAAGATTGGTTTCATCACCAAATGGAGGACGTAGGCCCTACTTTTTCATTAAAGGAATACTGAGTCTCTATCTATAGAATCACAGGCAATCTTCTTTTTGTCACATTTCCTGTACTAAGAAAAGAACGGAAAAACAATTTACTCGCAACCAGGCTCGGCTTGGCAATCTGGAAAATCTGGCAAATGCCAGGAGGGCTGGCCCACCTACTGGATCAAAGCCACCAACAATATGGGAAAAGAATCTTGGTAAAAATAATCCGACCTGCACGTTGTGGCCCACTTGATGTCGGAACAGCCAATCTGGCTTGGGTTACACAGTCCCAAATAGGCTAACTGTGCTGTAAGGCAGGTGCAGGAAGTGCTACCGTCGTCCCTTCCCCCACCCCCTTCAAGTGGACCCGTCCATCCATGTAATGTCAGAGGTCAGGTGGGAAATAATCAAATCCAGACAGAAAGAAGCTATTTTGAATAGGTGGAGCAGAAAAAGAAAAAAGGAGCAAGAAGGTTCCAGGTTTGAACCTGCGCCTTTCTGTGCGGAGTTTGCATGTTCCCGCCGTGTCTGCATGGTTTTCCTCTGCTCCAGTTTCCTCCCACAGTCCAAATCCCTCTCACCATTGTCTTTTAATTTTTCCGACAACGTTGGGTCTAGTGGTCGGATCTACTTTTCCACAGGAAATCATTTGGGAACACGTTTGGTAAGACTTTCCTTCATGTCCCGTAGTTTTTCGTTTGTAATGTACTTTAAACATTTATCGGACCAACATCCCTGAGGCAGACTGGTATTCCATCCAGGGAGTATTCCCACCTCACGCACAAGTATTTCTGGCATGTGAGTGAGTGATGGAGTATTGCAGCCACAACCGCCCTCAGATGACTATTAAAAATATGGTTTGGGCGAGAAGTTTTCTGACTTTTCTCAGTACATGGAAATGTGTTAAAATTCTCTTCTGTAGTAATGACACATACTCTAGAGGTGCAGTGAGTGAATAGAAATCAGGATGAGAAATTGTTGGAGTATTTCTTTAACACAGGCACCACGGACTGACTCCGATTGGAGAATTGTGACCTCTTACCTTTGCCATCTGAGCCTGAACGCCAGTGGCCTTCAGCGCAGTAACAGCTTTCTGCGCAGATGCAGGACTATCAAAGTCAACAAAACCATAGCCTATACACACACACACACACACACACACACACACACATACATACACATATATTACAAACATAGTCACACAAACAGGGTTGGATATCTGAGTAAAAGTGTGTCTGTACACATAGATATTGATCTACATATGTTAATATGTCGATTTTTGCATTATCTTTGATGAGTTCACAACCTAGGGAATACATCTGCATAACACGTGTTCAACTACTGAATATGTACGGAATAATTTCTATTAGCTGTTTCTCAGCAGCTTTTGATTCAAGTCAATAGGTTGCGCTACTAGTGTTTCCTGCTTCCTGCTCTGGGCTCAAGCTGCCAAGCTGTACCTCATGGACAAAGAACTATGCTCACACAAACATACGCACTCAGTAATGTTTCGGGTCAACAGATGTGAAATTACTCAACAGCGATCTCAGTGCTGTAACATCATGACGCACACACTTTCCACAGATGAAACACGGCTTTGAGGCCGACTTGCAAGCAAACGTCAAAACGAGGACACCTCCTACCTTTGCACTTGTTGGTGGTCTTGTCCAGGATGGCCTTGGTGGACACGATCTTGCCATACCTTTTGGCACAAAATCACAAAAATCAATGACGATTGTTGTTGCTTTTTTTAAACACTTCCTCACCACATTTCCTGTCTCCTACCACTTTATCACTGCTTGAAGTAGACGTTCATGAATAATCTGGCTGAAGAGTTCAAATTACAGGCAAAGTCTTTTACCCAGAGTGTTAATGTCGGGGCAGAACTAAGTGGTAGAGCAGATCAAGAGGTCGCTTTGAAACTGTCTCCTTTAGGACAACAAACATAAGTTTAACGAGGGGCTGAAGTTGTCTGCTTGCGATTGGTGGTTTGTTAGCCTCTAGGGCAGTGGGAGCTCAGTAGTTAATTTTCTAAGACTGTGACGAAAAATCCAAGGGCTTCAGAGAACCACAGTTGGGACCATCAGTAAGGGTCATATCCCTCAACTACTTAAAGTACTGCATATCCAGTAGCTTCGGATAAATGTGTTCAAATGTAAATTAATATCTAATACTTAATGATATAAGGACATATACTACTTAGTCACTGAAGCAATAGTAGTATATAAACAGTTTAATGAACATTTTCATATCCAAACTGTTGCGTAAGGTGGTACTACTGTCTTGTGGTCAGTGAACACGGATTATGTAGCATAGAAGAAAATAGGCATGGCTCTGAAATGCCCAAGCACTTTGAAGGTGCAAAAAATAATTATCTTCCAGATTTATCAACCCTGATTTGTTCGCCTCTGACCCCACGTAACTCAAGGAAAAGGCTTATTAAACTATTAAATTTAGAATATTATTTAAAAATGAAAGAATCTGATATCTAGTTATATAGACACAAATATAATTCATCTCTTGGCACTGGCTATGTACATAAATCTTTTTAACTAGCACTTATCAAACCACTTGGCCTTGACCCTTGTCAAACTGTAGGCAATATCAAACCCCTTTATCTCCTAGATCCAAGGTTGTACATCAGAAGCTAATCTTGTACTTGCATAGGAATCATATATGTTATTTTTCTCTGTCCGGATTTAGACCTTATCACTGTACTGAGGCAGCATTGGTTAAAGTAGTAAATGACCTACTCCTGTCATATGATTGGGGTTGTGGTTCCTGGAAGAAAAGAAGCAAAACACGCTAAATTTATACTATATTTTGTTAACTTTAGCCAACCTACCTGCACCCAGTAAATTAGCAGAGTGCATACTAAATGAAGAGAGGCATTTTGTATACCAATACGTCTTTAAAATCAGAGTTTTGTAGCCTATTGTTGCCAAACACAAGAAATATGGTTAATTATTTAATGATTTTTAGTTGTGATTTGAAGTGGTGTTCGCTTTTCTGGCCAGAGAGAAAAGAGTTGATATGAAGAGATACACCACTTTATCCATCTGGGTCGCGGGGAAGCTGGAGCCAATCCCAGCATCTTCGGGCGAGAGGCGGGATACACGCTGGGCAGGTCGCCAGTCCACCACAGGGACTGTATGTCCGGACAAACAGTCACACACACCCGCATTCACATCTATTGGCAATTTAGAGTAGCCAGTTGACCTAATCTGCATGTCATTGGACTGTGGGAGGAAACCGGAGCACCCGGAGGATGCATGCAACCCACGCATGCATGAGGAGAACATGCAAACTCCACACAGAAAGGCACCCTAGGTGACCCGGGGATCGAACCCAGGACCTTCTTGCTGTGAGGCGACAGTGCTAAACAGCCGCACCACCGTGCCGCCCTTATTCAGGCATTCAATCCGCATTTTGATGGTGTCCTTACATGCAAACTAGCATAATCAATAGTATAGAGGTACGTATACACCAGTATGAGTTAGCCTCTGTCTCGTTTGTATTGAATATTAATTTTGGCTATAAGCTACACACAGCTAGTATATATTCTCTAGTAACTGAGAATTTCTGGCACCACACAGGAACCACATTAACATTTATATTTTCGTACAGGGGTGGGCAAAAGTAGTTTTATAGGAGTATGTGAAACAGATAATTTATTCTTGTATTATTATTATTATTATTATTTTATTGTAGTAGTTATTTGTCTTATTTGTCTTTTTATTATTGTTGTCGGTGTTGTAATAATAGTAACCTGCATGTCTTTTTCCATATGAACTACTTTACACTTACTTCTGCCCACCCCTGTATAGCTGATTTAAAAGTAACTCTAAACTCTAAACTCAGAAAACCTTCTAAGTTAAAGAAGAAATCTCAAAAGCACCCTGCTGTCGTCTGTGACCCTGGCATTGATATTGCATGGCCATAAAAGAAGAGCAAGACCACCATTTGGTTTTTTTTCTTGCACTGTTTCCTGCCATCATTTGCATTGTTTGCATGAAGCATTTATGAGGGTCACTGTAATGTGGAGAAACCATGCTCTCAATAATGGATGCTATTGTGCTCACAGGCCTGCTTTGCATATCTTGGGGGTGCAGAGATATAAAAGATATATGGCCCAAGCTGCGTATGTGTGTTGATTGGATGCAGGAGAGGAGATCTCCTGGGAGGCTGAGAAAGAGAGAGGATGAGAGAGAGAAAGGGAAAGAAAGGGATAAGTGAGAGAGAAAGAGAGAGAGAGAGAGAGAGAGATAGACCTCCTTTCCCCTGGCATGTGCTTACAGTGTAACCTGAGAGTTCTCCTGGTCTGCCCTGCACTACAGTTCTAACACTCGACTGGGTCCTAATGCCCCACTGTAATAAGTAACATCATACACCTAGCATCTAATACAATAGCATGAAACGAAACTAGCATCCATACATCGGACAATTTAGGATACATTTTTTCATAAGACAACAGGTTGGGGCATTTTCAATCTTGTTATCCCCAAAAGTGAAGAGAAAATCACAGATTTCATTCTGTGGAGTAGGAGCATCGCAGACATTTTGACATCCAGTATCTGATTACAATCTGAACTGATTATGACCATGATGTAATGGCCCATAAGTATCCAACAACTTGATCAAAGCCTGACGTTCCCTGTGAGAGGAAATCACATTTGTTTTTACTTATGCTTTTTCTTTTCCCACCACGTTTGTTAAACTGGCTTCTTACCCAATATAATCTTTGCAGGAAATGTTTATAGTTTCCTAAAATTTAATTGGTAAAATACACTCGCTACCATGTTATTAGGAACGGCTGTTCACTCTTTCATTCATGCAGTCGTCTGATCCGCCAATCACGTGGCAGCAATGCAAGCCATAAAATCATGAAGATACACATCAAGAGGGTCATATAATAGTTTACATCAAGCATCGGAATGGGGGAAAATTGTGATCTCAGTGACTGTGGTATGGTTTTTGGTGCCAGACGAACTGATTTCAGAAGCTGCCGATCTCCTGGGATTTTCACACTCAGTCTTTAGAGTTCGCAGAGAATTCTGCAAAAAAAAAAAAAAAGCTGAGTGGCAGGTCTGCATGCAAAAACATCTTGTTAATGAAAGAGGTCAGTGGAGAATGGACAGATTGGTTCAAGCTGACAGGAAGGCTACGTTAGCTACAGTAACTGAAATAACCTCTCTTTACAACAAGCAGAGAAACATGCCGAATCTTGAGACGCATGGCATACAACAGCAGAGAACCATGTTGAGTTCCACTCCTGTCAGCCAAGAAGTGGAATCTGAGCCTACAGTGCTTTTTCCATAACAGAACAACATTATTGTTATACTACTCGTATGGTTTATTACTCTGAATCTGTAAGTTAGAGTAGCATAGAGTGGGTAACAGAGAGTTTCTGACTGCTGATGAATTTAGCACTGTTTCAGATCGTAACACTTTAAACCAGTAGGCATGAGCAAACTTTTAAATTTTTAGCCCATTTCCTCACAATTTGGCCACTTGTCAACTACCCTCCACAAGCAATTTCTCCCCATCATGCCACAGCGACCAACCAGGGAAGGTGAAGGCCAGCACATGCTTCCTCTGAGACACCCAACGCCAGCCACCACTCCTTTACAAACTGCTGCTCAGGCTACAGCACAGGACAGCTGAATACACTAAGAGGAAACCCTAACCGTCCTCTTCTTGTAGACCATCCAAAATTTCTTCTCTGTACAAGATGTGTCATTAGGAGGAGGCTTCAAAACCAAGAAATCTCATTCAAGAGACTCTGGAACGACTTTGGAAATTTGGAACGGCGGCCCTTTAACTGACTGACTAGCTTGTCATACATTTGAGCGAAATTTCAATAGCTAGCCTTTTTCTTTACCTTGCTAGCTAGTGTAATATTAGCTTATTTGAGCAAGATATTAACTGATATCAGGCACCCAGAACATTGGGATAAGCACTCTGGAGCAATTACATGCCCGATGGACTAACTAATGTGTTTATGACTTTGTAGAGCATTTGGCATGGAGAACTACAGCTTGGATGTGAAGCCTATATTTAAAGCCATTGCAGATGCTGGAAGAGTCGGTATGTGTGTGTCTGTGTGTCTGCGTGTGCGTGTGCGTGTGTGGCCAAAATCAACCAGGCACTGTGAGATAGTATGCCAAGGAGGCTTAATTAAGAATTAGCGATTAGTACACCGAGCTTTAATTCCTTATGGAAATTTGCCAGTGAGCACAAAAATCTTTGAAAAGACCTAAAAATAAAAGACTTTACTATGTCTTCGAAATGACATACTAAACAAATTTAAGCTAGACATCTTATTAAAGATGACTAGTGTGGATATATGTGACCCATCACATCAAATCAGGTGTTAAGTTGCATTTTGGATGATTTGAGTTCTGCATGTTCTCAGATTCCTGATTCAATAAGCTTTGTTTTGATACCGAGGTTATTACTGTATCATGTCCATATGTCACCATAGCAACAGTGCGAGTTTGTTTAGACGGAGGGCCTCGGGAAAATCCGTCTGAATCTTATTTTTAGAATATTTAAATGAGGATTCCTTCGAAAGAGAAATCATTTTGACACCAGGATGTCCCTGCTACCCCTAAAAATAACTTGGGGAGAAGGTTAGGGTTAGAAAAAAAGGTTTTGCTGTCAGAACTGGAGTAACCCGCTTAGATAATTAAAGTGCTTTAAGACAATGTTTAGGATTAAAAATTCTCATTTCTGTTGAAGGATCAGGAAGATAAGGTATTTCTCAACTGATTTTTGCCAAAATTGAGGATGTGAACAATTTCACTTAGCGAACCTGATTAGCCATAGCGCAGAACTTAAACATGTGTGACTTAATACCTGACTTGATGTGACGGCTCATTTAATGAGTCACTTTAAATCTACAGGTGTATTCTTTACACTGTATGGTTTGTAACCTGACATTGCTGTTACTAACAAAAATCGCTTGTAAAAATGAGGTGTGACATCCTCACTAGCCGCTACGGCTAAAGGGATATGACGAGATATATATATATATATCGAGTGACAATAGAAAAATATATATAGTTTCGTTTTATGCTCTGTTGTTCATTTTGTCATGTCGCAAAATCACACTGTTGACAGCAATATTTTTCATCATGTGGACGGTTTATTTGGGATGCGGCTGCTGCTGTTGCTATACACTGCTAAGGCCATGTGTAGCATGGTTATTACAGGTAGCCAAATTACAGGTAAACATGTTTATTAAGAAATGAATGTTGCTTGTGTGAAATAATTTATTATCTTTTATTATCTTTGTTATCTCTTATTGTTAGCATTATTATTTTCATTCAAAACGTTTTGGTTTGGTAACTAGCTGGTTTTTTTTTAAAGCTGGACGGCTAATGCTAATGATTTTACCGCTGTTATTACTGACAACCTTATGAAAATATGCACTTATACCAGGTTCAGACTTATTATTTAATTAATATCTGTTGATTTTGATCACCTGATTTTTAATTTTAATTGGTGCGGTGGTTAGCACTGTCGCCTCACAGCAAGAAGGTCCTGGGTTCGATCCCCGGGTCACCCAGGGTGCCTTT
>JAQQZR010000015.1:16699033-16712642 GCA_030068235.1 Notoglanidium macrostoma | reverse complement strand
GTGTTGGCCCTGTGGTGGACTGGCGACCTGCCCAGGGTGTACCCCGCCTCTCGCCCCAAGATGCTGGGATTGGCTCCCGCTTCCCCGCGACCCAGACGGATAAAGCGGTATAGATAATGGATGGATGGATGGATGTGCTATACAGTAATATGTTTTGTTATCTGGATATGATATTACCTATACCGGGATATGAGATTTTGCTCATATCGCACAGCACTTCCTGCAACTGATTCAGGTACATTGTGCTTAAAAACAGCCAACAGCAAAGTTCTGGGAGTGTCAGAATATTTCAGGATTAAAATCTCAAATGTGACCTACACGCTTCTACAATGCTCGTCAAAAAGCCACCGAGCACAGGTGGCTGTGCAGTTACAAATGCAGTAGTGGCGATGGAGAGACTTCAACAAAATGAGGGCTTTAAAAGAAGAGCAGACTGTCGAATTGTGGCAGCAGAAATATCATCGCTATGACGTCTCATCAGAGGTCTATAATGACAGGCATTATACTGTGTACTTTCTGTTCATGCAAGCTTTAGGCTTGATTGATGATGTGAGCAGAACAGGAATCGTTAGAGGATCTTCATCATATAATCTGACATGGACAACACGCAGACTGTTAGAGAATTTGGCCAAGATTGTATTGGGTTTAGTCTAACAGTGTAACAAGTAATCAGATTATAAGAGCGCTTAAATCACTAAGATTAAGGCAAGATTGGCGTTTTCAGGTTTTGATGAAATCTCTGGATCATGCTTTGAGATCTCTATGTAATCATCACTTTCATGTGGAATGTCTATATGATAGAAAGCACTGCTCAGCTTTTTTTTTTTTTAAAGTAATTACCCTTGCAAACGTCCCCTTAACCAGCTGCCAGCATTAGCCTCGGTACACCTGATACATCTCTCACTCTCACGCTCATTCTCCCTCAGCCTCCAGTCACCTTCCCTCACCCCTCTCTTTCTTTTCCTGCCACACTCTCTCGTTCTCGTCCCCTCCTTTCTCCTGCTCTCTGTTTCCCTTCTCTCTCCCTCCCAGTTGTTGCCCTTGTTTGTCTTTCTCTTTCCCCTTGGGCTTGCAGTTTCCTGTAGGGCTGGGCGGCCACATCAACGATGTTTCATCCAGACTGCTAGAGTCAAGTGAGAGGGCCTCATTCTCTCGCTCTTGCTCTCTCTCTCTGCTTTTCCTTTCTGCCTTCCTTCATCTCTACCGAAAATGACCATTTTAACTTTTGACCCTACAGTTTCCCACGGCGCATCTTTATTTAAAAAAAATAAAATAAAAAGCCTGGCTTAACTATAGAATTGAACGAAAACCTCTTTCCCAGAGGAGTATCTGAAGTGTTAGACTTCATAAAAATCCTTAGTGACAGATTTTGACGAGCATTTTCCATACCGAGCGTGTTTAGTAAAGCATGTTCCATTATGCATGAGCTACTCGGCCATTTTTTTTTTGTCGGTTTTCCATAGAAGAAGGATGTACTATAGAAACAATGTACGGCTCTGATGAAGTGAAATTCTTCAGAGCGCCTTGGCTGGAAGAGTGAGACCCCTCCTTCGTTTTCTAGCCGTAAAAGGAAGTGAGGCTTAGGAAGGGAGGAAGGGAAGGAGGGGAGGTTCAGGGGAGGCGCAATCATGCCTACTTGTTGGAAAGGCTTAGTTCTGCCAACTAGAAAGTGCTTTGTTTGAAACCCAAACCCCTGTTGACTTTACCACAAGTTACAGCCTGCTGCAGGGTTTCATTCCACAGCGGGGTCATCTAAGCTAAAGATAAGGGACGCAGGTTTACCGAGTTCACCATGATGAAAGTAAAAGAGACATAGCATACGCCCACAAATGTAAAATCTCGTAATTACTAAAATCAAGATGCTGCATACCTGCAAGGGATCGGGAGTATTTCATTAATGCTTTGGCTTGAGATGTCTGAGGTGTATTTTCTTCACTTGCATGTGTGAGTCTCACGCTCAGTCTCTATAAATTCTTTTTTCACTGTTGAGCAGCAACAATCACAATGGCAATTTTCCATTCTGGGATAGTTTCACTTTCAGAATCTTTTGATTTGCCACTATCTGGATGTGTTTAGTGCTCCAAATATTCATTATGTATTCGTATTAAGATTTAAAGCAGGGTTTTCTTTCTTGTCCCACGAGTGGGAGTAAAAAAAAAATGCGCCATCTATCCATATTTGTTCAGAGCACATTATCTGTTCATTCTGAATAATGCATTGTGCTGCAGTGCATGTTGCAGGTGACACTCACGGCTGACAGAGTTTAACCAGGTCTTGGTCTGTGGTCCCTGGGTGGAGACCGCGGATATAGAGATTGGTTTTGCTCAGCTGGTCCCCTCCACCGCTGCTCCCGTTACTGCTGGTTGTGGGGTTGGGACTGGGAGGTGCCATCTGTTGGGTGGAGGACACATACGCCTGCTAAAAAAAAAATAGAGAAAATAAGCTGAGACTTGGTTCCACCCATGAGATACAACAAGACTGAAAGACTCAAACAAAACCAGGAGAATTCTGGTATCGACTTCAAGGTGTCCGAAAGGGGTCCGGAGTATTTTTTTACATTTGAGAAAATTAAAAAGGTAAAAACGTTTGGCGCCAGATCATATGAAAAATTGTAAAAGTATGTCTTGGGGTTTGATCCTGACCCCGGGTTATTGTCTGCGTGAACTTTCTCTGCATGTTCTCCATGTGGGTTTCTTTGGAGTTCTCTGGTTTCCTTCAACCTCCCAAAAATGTACCAGTAGGGTAGACTGGCTATGCTAATTTACTTCTAGTTGTGAATAAGTGCATGAATATGAGGTGGGTATATTCCCACCTCATGCACAGTTTTCCTTGGATAGGCTCCAGAACTATCCTGACCCTGACCCAGGATAAAGCACTTACTGAAGATGAATAAATCCCAAATGTATGATTTTGCAACATTGTTAGAACAATAATATACTATCTTTCATGTGGCAAACACAGTCCTCCTAACCTTCAAAATCCCCAAGATAAGTGTTTTGGTTTTTGTGCAGGTGCAGGAATCACTCAGACTCTTCATAATCAGAGCACTACAGATTGATCTCATGTGTAGGGCTGGAAACGGCCTTGCCCCCGCTTCCCCCCTCTTCGCAAGGCTCTGCTTACTTTTCCAATTAACTCCTCATCAGTCACAGGGGCAGGCAAGGATGGAAGATTTCATTAGAAAGGCCTGTGAAATCAGACCATGGACAGGGAACAATGGACCGGTTTAATGCAGGCTCCGAGATCACTAGTGTGGCTGTGGATGGTTGAAATTTGGGAAAGGTGGCTTCCAGGGAATACCTGTCATGAAGGTTAAGCCAGGCCCTGGACACACCTGTCATTAGTGGGTCACAAAAGTTCTTGATACACTCTTTCTAATCTTCTAAAAAGCCAAGGTAAGGTTAGTTCTGGTCTGCGCGGGTGGTGGGATCATCCTCATGAAATATCATCCAGCTTAAGATATTTCACTGCCTCCCATAATTGGAAACGGTTGTTTTGCTAACACTAGAGCATAAAATCTACCCATGTTTATGAAATGGTATCATTTCCTTCGTTTAATCAGTCTCAAATTCTCATGTTCTTCACATGTTCTCATGTCCTTGCCTTTACTGTACGCACACCCACATCTTCTGGGGTGTGCTTTGTTTTGGGTAGAACCGCACCTAATTAAAATACCTCTGTCAGTTGTACCAGACCCCTACATGTACCTTCACTTTCTGTGATCTCTGAAAGTATGCTGAAATATCCACAGCTGCCATCTCCCACCCAAGAAAAACATTTATTTGCACTCACATTACCTCTATCTACCATTTCTCAGCCTCCTCTTTGGAATTGGCAGGGATCATGTTTAAAGGATTTTGAAAGCCTTTCAAAAACCTTATTCCCATTTCAAGAGGCCTTGTTCCCACTTGGGGAATGCTTTTGACACACACACTGTATGATCCAGTACTCGCTGCCCCATTCCGCTCCTCTTCAGGTCAGGCTCGGCCATTGAGGCTTGTCTAATTGGGGGCTGAGCTTGTTAGCGTCCGGCGCTAATCTCTCTCATGTGCTGGGGGGCGGTGAGAAGTCACTGTCTCGTTAAGACTGCTCCACTCTGCTTGCTTTGCTTCGCCGTGAGAAAAGCTGATGACTGAAAGACACCCTCTGCCAAGCCCATTCGTCCTGCTCAAGGTGAGATGCAACTCGACTCCCGCCTAAAGCCTTCTGCTACACGACTGATATGCAAAAAAGCACCAAATGCAGATTCTTTGATAGTGTACACACTCGGCCATGTTCTGAGGTTTTCTCGCCAATTTAAAATGATTCAGAAAATGATTCTTTAGCAAAGGCGTTGCATTCACTGTCACTGGCGCTGCCTGTTTATCCCCAGCTAACTATAGTTAAAATGCTGGCTACATGTCAGAGGCATTCTTCACAGTCTAGAGCCACTCCGAGATTTACACCTGCGTTCTCGCATTCTATGCGCCTGTCTCGGCTCTGCGCTCCTGCTGATCTGATCCTTCTTGCTTCGATTGAGCGAGGCTTTGCTCAGTGTGACAAGCTGCAGAGCAAACACCCGGTCACAGACAAATCAATATGAGCAAAGCACATGCCGGTACATCTCGGCCTCTGCCTAATTCAATCAGGGAAGCTCGCCTTCACTGCACCATGCACACGTGAGGGCTCTATCATCACTCCCAGAGATATGTGGCCTGATAACGAGAGTCTAGTCGAGAGCACAGACAATATAGATCTGCTGTGGGATTAGAAGCAGCGGGAACACCAGGTACATGCTTTGAATGGGGTAGAAAAATATTTTATCGACTATGCAAAAAGTTGTAGGCAAAAACCATGCAAATCATGTACTACGTCTTTAATGAAACTAAAGGCATTTATCAGGATGTGTACACCAGGGCATTCTGAATATAAAATCATGATCAGTAAATGATACCATTACTATTTAATGGGAGGAAATGTGATACAAGTAGGGAATTCCATTTTTTTGTCAAAGTCTTTATCTGTACCGTATGAGAACGTAATGGTAGTTAAACCACGTGAAGTGTGTTCGGCCATGACGAGCCTCCAGCTTCAATGCACCTTGGCATAAATACTAAAGGAACTGTACTGGAAGGATGAACACCATCTTCCTGAATACATTTTCCTGAAGTGGTGGATCTAACACGCCTCTCCAAAATCTTGTTGAGATCTGGTGACGATAATAAATGATTTTCTTTTTTTTTTCTTCTTTTTTTTCTTTTTGTTACACCCTCGACAAACCATCCGGTGAAGCCTTGTTTCCTGTGAATGGGGCGGGGTCATCCTGGAAGGCACTACTCCCATTATCGTAGGATAAACGTGATTAGTCAGGAGAAGTCTGTATTGATTTGCAGTGATGCTTCCTTCGAACGGGGCAAGTGAAGCCAAACCGTCCAACAAAACACCCTCTCGACAACAACGAAACAGAGCCGCTAGCTTTTCTTAAATTCCTCATCATTATTCACCAAGTTATTATTTTAAAAATACCTTTGCCTGAAGAATGAATATGTATTGTTGCATCAATGGTTACTGCCTGCCTCGACAACTGCCTTAAATGTATAGAATTTGTGCAGTCGTTGTAATCACACATACTCTGTCACACATACACCAGAACATTCTTTTAATAACTTCAACTTGGATGGAGCTTCTGGCAATTGTCCTGCTTGTGTAATAGTTGTTAAGGGAGGAGAGTAAATAGTATTGCAGATGTACAGATTTTGGTTAGTTAGTAGGAAACAAATGCTTTTAGCCTTTATGTACTACATGTCTAATGCTGGCCTTGCACCAAATGACTCCAATGTTGGAATAAAATCACGAGAGGTTTGCTAGACTTGGAGTGCGCTCCTGTCATCTCGACCGTTTGGTGTGAGGTAGACAGGATATCTGTCTTAAGTCTTTTTCAAATCTTTTTCTTGTCTTGACAGTCCGATCAATTCAACCGTGTTTAATATTATCTTTAGTCTCGGCTCATGCCGATAGTGATCCTGCAAGATCCCTAGCCTTTGCAGGATCATAGATAATCGCTTGAAAAGTCATTTGGTGTAAGGCCAGCGTAACTCTGTGACTAATTGTCTTTAAATGTGAGAGGGTGTCAGACTTTAGTCTTTTAAAAGTCTTTTCTAAGTTCTTCTTGGTGTAGGGTTAGCATAATGCTGTTTCACTACACCACACAGAGGACTGAACAGGAACTAAGTTCGCGGAAAAAAACATGAGAATCCAGTAGTTTCGAGTTCTCCTTGCTCCGAATGCACCTGATCCAACTTATTGAGTGATTCATAATTAGCTCTTGAGGGGGATCAGGTGTGTTTCGCGCAACGGAGGAGGAATAAAAGCATAAAACTCTGCAGCACTCTGGGTTGGATTCAAGATCCTCTGAAACAGAACATGGCTCGTTTCGAAACTGATGCAAATTTCGAAATCGCATCACTCCGCTGAATAAAACACGGAGATGTTGATTTAATTGAAAGCAACAGCGACCAAGAGAGAAGGGAGGAAAAAAAAAATCACTCAACCCCTCCGCGTCCGCCTCCCTCCTCCCACCTCCCACATTTTCTCGTTAAACCTGCAGATGAGGGGTTACGCTGTACTTCCATTTCGACAGTCTTCCCCTTCCTGTGACTTATTCATGTACGAAGCTGTCAAGTTTCCTGATATCTGCCGAAAGAAAAGCTCTGACTTCGCGGCCGCCGACACCTCCAGATGTGAGCGTGTTGCTCGAGCTCGGAATTCCAGGAATTCCGAGTCATTAATCTGAGCGATCTGGATCCTTGCCAAGCGTGCGAGAAGGAGCCAAAATCCTCTCCGAGACTCATTTCAAAACTCAACTCTCCACACTTCCACTGGGGCTTTCTACCAGCTCTGCATGGGAGTGTACTCTTTGTCTCCTTCTCAAGTTTTCTGTGCCTGGAACAACAAAACGCATCCCTTCTCTGTCTAAGAATGAAAAAAAATGACAGCGTTGAGTTCAGTTTAGATGAGCGTCGTCTAGCTTTCTTCATTAAGAATCTGGAGGCGATATCATTAATGCGTGAGATGAGTCAGCTTTATTAATATTCAGTCAAGCAAATGAACAGTTTTGAATATGTACAGCTTTTTAGCAAACTAGCAGAAAAGCCCTGCCAGAAAGGGATACAATAGATTCAAGGTATTTCATTTAGTGTACTGATTAGAGTTAATTATTCTTAAGAAGAAAATTCAGGACCTCAGCAGTTTTTCACTCCCAAACTATTCTGGTGCAGATGTTGTCACCATGCACAGACTTTATAGCACCATATTTCACAGGTATAGTTGCACAGATGCCATGGTTATGATGACAGTTAGAATAATGCTCTTAAAGCTACAGCTGATGCACTCTAATATAATCCAGCATCTGCAATATCAGGTAGCAACAAGGATACAATGCAATTATTCACATGACGTCCTTCTTCCGGCTCAGTGAACTCCACACACTCTTTTTTTTCTTTTTTTGGATCATCATGATAACATGGCAGCAATCTCTGTTCCCTATCAAAGCTTACTTTTAAAACATTGCATTCATACACATTAACCAAAGTTGAAACACAAGTGTTTAGACATCTCTGAAAATACAATCTTTTTTTGTCATAGGCACGCACACACAAGGAGTCAAATGTAAACTGATAAACCCATGAGACTGTACTCATCCGCTTCAGCCAACTGAGTAATCCACAGGTCTGCATTCTGGGACTAACTTAAGCCTGTGTTGTTTGGCTGTCCTTAGCTGGGAAGATGATGACCTTGCCAGGGTGTTCAGCACTGCGCTGATCATGCAGCAGCCTCCTTTGTAACAGAGTGCCAAAACAGTTGCTTGTTCAGGATCATCCTTAACCTTAACATCTGGAAGTGTACTAAGCAACAAATCACTTCGTTTATCAAGTACTGAAAATGGGACGGTTTCAAGCTTATTCCTGATTACACAAAATCTCAGTATGATTAAGTGTTAAGTATAGTATAAAATGGTTACTTATGTACACTAAAAAGTGTACCTTTCCTTGTTGATACCATCAAGTGTGTATAGTACCTTTAGTACCTTGAGTATGTATGTTTTATCTACAAAGTGACCCATTAGGCTACGTTAAATCATTTTACATGTTTAAAGGCGTACGATACATATTAATGGTACAAAAGGTGCAGACTTGAGGGTACCAAAGAGTGAGGTAGGGTTTAGTACTGGGCTATAATTTTTTTTGAAGAATAAAAGTAATAAATAAGCTATCTAACTATAACCAACAAAGTTAAGATTATTGGTGTTATTATTATATTATTATAAGTACCTAAGGCTAAATCAGTGTAAGATGTTAGAGTGTTTAGACACGTTTTTGGTCTTATAAGAGGAACACGGAAGACTTTTTTTTTTTTAAACCCCCAACCCTTAATAATTACAAGCCATTTTTTTTGCATCATGCTACGACTATTTAGGGGTGGGGCGAATTACTCAAACTTGTATATTCACTTAGTATTTGCACCCCCATTGTATGTCATTTCTTTGGAAATCAATAAGCCATCCTAATTAATTGCACGCTTTGATGTCACGCGCTTCGCCGTTTCCCTTTAAACCGGCCGCGTGAACCGTTCCCAGTCCGCGAGCTCAACTTCCCCGACAGCTCGACGCGAGAAAAACAACCGAACCGAAGCGAAACCTTCCCCGCGCTGCTGGACTTCATCCCTGTCCCGGTACACTAGCGCTTTATACGCTATCCGGTACGGGATACACTCCCGTTCACCCCCTACCCGCTGTATCTCCCCCCTCCTTCTTCCCATACGCTCCACTTTCAAGGACACTGCAGCTCGCGCGGCCGCGCAAATTCAACACGAGCCGCGCTGATAAGCCACGCAAAACGAGCGTTCACGCGCGAGCCGAACCGTCCAGCGGTTACCTTTTTGCCGGTCCGGTGAGTGTAGCCGTTATACGGGCTGGTTCCTGTCCTTGGCGGCGCGGAGAGCAGCATTTTATTTTCCCGACCGTGTGCCGTACGGAGCGGCGAGCTCAGCCGAGGCAGACTGGTGACGTCACTCAGCGCCGAGTGTGGGAAGAGATTGGAGCCGCGCGCCGCGATCACACCAACCCGAGCGCGCGCGCCACTGCCGCGCAAAACTGTTTATTCATGTAATAGCCTACACGCAGCGTAACACGCAAACGGCCCCGAAAGCAAAAGTGTTTATAGAGTCTGCCATGCTGCACTCTTTCCACTCAACTGTTACACACAGGAACCCTTACAGAAATCCGAAAACAGTCACACGTTTCTCACATTTTTCATACGTGCACGTGCTTTGTCTTTTCACGTGACGTGAATGTTCAGTTCTTTTTAAACCCCCGAGACTTCACGTGTTATGTTTCTCACGTTTCTTTAAGTCCCTTAAAGTCAGATGTAAATAAGCAACTAAATTTCACCTTATGTTTGTCATATATCACATGTGATGTTTATTTGTAGTACAAATGACTGTGATTTTTTTTTTCCCCATGTGATTCATTCATTTTCACATGATTTCCCCCTGCATTGTAAATTTTTTTTGCATGGGATTTCTTCTGAAAATGATTTCCTTATTTTCACATGTGATTTTCTGCCAATGTGATTCATTTCTTTTCAAGTGACTTTTCCCATATGAATAGTTTCCTTTTCATGTTACCTTTGCCACATGATTAATTCATTTTCACATTGTTTTTCCACACACTTACTTTTTTCCACATGTAATTTTTTTTCCTTGTGATTCATTCATTTACACATGTGATGTTTTTTTCCACACAATTAATTTATTTCCACATGCGATTTTTCCATAGGATGCCTTCATTTCCACATGTGATTTTTTTTTGTACAAGATTCATTTATTTTTACATGTTTTTCCCCACATGCATCATTATATTCACATGTGAGTTTCCCCCACAAGTTTCACTTATTTTCACTTCTCACACGTTATACAGTTCCACATGCAATTTTCACACATGATTTTCATCATGGGCGGCACGGTGGTGCAGTGGTTAACACTGTCACCTCACAGCAAGCATGGTCCTGAGTTTGATCCCCGGGTCACCCAGGGTGCCTCTCTGTGCGGAGTTTGCATGTTCTCCCTGTGCATGCGTGGGTTTCCTCCGGGTGCTCCGGTTTCCTCAGATTAGGTCAACTGGCTACTCTAAATTGCCCATAGGTGTGCATGCGAGCGTGTGTGGTTGTTTGTCCGTGTTGGCCCTGTGGTGGACTGGCGACCTGCCCAGGGTGTACCCCGCCTCTCGCCCCGAAGATGCTTGGATTGGCTCCGGCTTCCCTGTGACCCAGACGGATAAAGAGGTATAGATAATGGATGGATGGATTTTCATCATGGACTGTATGTTATTTTTCCAAAAGGTTCATTTAAGTTCCATATTGTGTGTTATATCTGTACATATACCCTGTATTACATACAGTGTGTTCATGCAGGTGAAGTGTTGTTATTAATTATTGTTCTGCATGGAGTTATTTACCTGCCAAAATCTGTGCCTAAAGTCTTGTCACTGTTGTGACAAACGTATTGAGCTGAGGTGGCAGAGCATAAACAAAAATATGCCATAAGTCATTTAGAACTATAGAAAGAGTTTCCTGTTTTTTTTATTCAGTGTGGTCCCCTTGTGCCCCCAAAAATTCTCTGTAAGCAGCATTGACAGTGATGCAGGTAGCAAACATGTCATGTAGGCTACAAATCCAGTTTTACAAGTTACAAGTCAAAACAGCACATAAAGTTGTAATCTGTGATCCTACAAAGTATGACATAAAAAGCCTGAATAATGTCTGAACAATGTTTCACAAGTGTCACATAAAAATGTTTCAAATTAGTCATGACTCACAGCCACATCACATTCAAATGTGGTGACTGACATAAAATTGACTCCATACTTCAGACAGATAAAACTAGTAGTAAGTAAGTAAATAGAGGTGTCATAAAACTGACGATGTATTGTCAATGTACGATGATTGATCTATACAAAATCTTTCTTTTAATGCAGTCATGGGAAATGTATGTAATATAAAAAAATCTATTTAAGGTGTAGGTAACGGCACCTCAGGAAAGACAAAATAACTCTTAAACTGACCAAACTTTATTATCAGTGGTAGATTCATCTACAATTCAATGAGGAACATACAGTATGTAATATGATAACCAAACATGATTGTAGAAATATGGAAAGTCTGTGCTCTATTGGTCAGTGGTTGATCCCGAATTGTTTCTTGGTGCATGCAGATAAGAGTGCTTTGACTAACCTTTATAATTAGGTCTATTCATTATTGCATATACGTACTTACGTATAGTATATCCAATAACATGGCTTTCATTGAACACCAAGTGATTTTCCTGTTAACACTGCGGCTAACACTAATCAAAGAGTAGATGAAGAAATACAACATAGTTGAGGTAGCTTATCATACAGTCATCCTGCAGTGATCAGTAATGCTGGAATGAACTTCAGAGGAGCTTAAACTTGGAAACTTGTATTCCACTGGAACTTTTTCGATCTGTAATCACAGCTGGGATGGTACATACTTAACATTTTTATGTTTGATTTGGGTTTTTAACTTGGTACTGCTAAAAATGAAGAGACTCAAATGAAATAAGAAGAAAATCTACAATAGCTCACAATAACAGACCTCATGAGGAACGACTAGCGGTGAAAGTGAAGTTCACTTCAGAAAACCAGAGAACCCAGAGGAAACCCACACGGACATGAGGAGAACACGTAAAAACCCTACATACCCCCTCCACCAATGCAAACTAGGTGCTAGTTCTAGACTGGTGTTGGAGCTGGTTCAACTTGCAAATCCTCTAAGAACCAGTTTGCTTTTAAACAGGCTAGAGAGCCACCACAGGGTCACGTCCTTAGGTCACTGTACACAACTGTATACGTCTCTGCTTTTCCAGCAGTGCTAACGCAATCACAACAGCAATGGCAGACTACAGTATCTCTTTACAAGTGTTGCTCCTGGCTTTGCAAGCCTACACTGGCATCCAAACACGACTTGTCCAGCACATTTGTGCTGTTTGTCATGATTACTATGGACATTCAAGAAGAAAGGTAATTATCAAACAGTGAACAAGTGAACAGTGAACAAAAGATGTTAGCCTTTGTTAGCCTTAGCCGCTATATTAGCTTTGTTTTGTTTTTTTAATGTTTTTTTTTTAATCCCACCCCAGGCCCCTGACATAAACGGATCTTGGTTCTAGACTAGCAAAGTGTTGTTGCTGCTCTCGATCCAGTTTTCCTGGCTGAGAGCCGGTTCCTTAGCTGTCGAAATGTAAAGAACTGGTTCGATATTTGTTAGGCACTGACTCCCAACCAGCCCTAGAACTGCCATAGCGGAAAAAAACAGACACTAACCCAAGGTCAGGATTAACCAGGGACCATGGGGTTGTGAGACTCTATTATCACTATGACATTGTTCCTTTTATGTATGGCAACATACGTTGCTCTTGATCTCTGTGTGAATATTCTGTGTGGAACAAAGGGCTCTACTTCTCCCTCAGGCTCCTTCCCCATGAGTCCTTTTGTTCTTTTGGGCATTTCCATGTTGTCCTTAGTTGGCTTTTTAACTTTTTTTTTTTTAATGGAATTTCAGTGATGGGGGGACTATAGTAGTTGTAGAAGGCTTCCTTATCCTATGACTTGATAACCTTAATATCCGCTGGTTCTGTTCCCTCCCACAACTCTTCATCATGATCTTGTCTTCCCAGCTGATGTGCTACAAATATCTCAGATACTGGTTTACATTCTGATGTGGAAAGGATTGCGACTGTCATTGCTATAACAAAATTCCAACCTTCCTTGTACAAACAAGACTAAACAAATGAAAACATTAGAGGTAAAACATGAGTGTGAGATAATCCTGTGCCCTTTAGATTGCCTCGCAGAATGTTTTTATATTTCTGAAGAAAAGCTTGGTGGAGTTGCTGGCCATGAGCAGGCAGAGGCTCATGCTGTCGCACAGGGTTATGATCTATGCTGTCCAACAGATGATTTATGGGGCTGAGGTTGCTCTAAGGCCGACAGCATGGAGTCTGTCCTTTACTGTCCTGTCTCTCGTGTCTCTATTAGCAGTTTTGGGGTGATAAAGCTGCAGTAGAACTCAGATTGACCAGTTTGATGTCTCATTAGGGGCAGATCTTGGATGGTCATTTGTCCTGTCTGTCTCAGCTTTCATTTGCACCTAAGAGCTACTGCTGTAATCATAAAGACTCATCCCAGGACTCTTATTCACAATCTGCTCCTACTGAACATCCTTTCACAGACTTAGTACTGTATGTCTTCATGTCTCTACACCTGTATACTGATTTATAATCCCACTATCTGCTGTCACTTTTGAGCCCGGTTCCTTTCACAGTTTCAGAGCTTTTCCTCAATATTGTCACCTCTGTCTTGCTCAAATGTAAATATGGATTTCTATAAAGCTGTGCGCAAGAAGGTCCTGGGTTCGATCCCCGGGTCACCCAGGGTGCCTTTCTGTGTGGAGTTTGCATGTTCGCCCGTGCCTGCATGGGTTTCCTCCGGGTGCTCCGGTTTCCTCCCACAGTCCAAAGACATGCAGATTAGATCAACTGGCTACTCTAAATT
>JAQQZR010000015.1:16667288-16680261 GCA_030068235.1 Notoglanidium macrostoma | reverse complement strand
AGCATTCTGAGCAGCTGCATCACTGTCTGGTATGGAAACTGCACCGTATCGGACCGCAAGACCCTACAGCGGATAGTCAGAACAGCTGAGAAGATCATCGGAGTCTCTCCTCCCTCCATCACTGACATTCACCACACACGCTGCATCCGCAAAGCCACCAGCATTGTGGACGAGCCCACACACCCCTCACACACATTCTTCACCCTCCTGCCATCTGGCAAGAGATACCGAAGCATTCGGGCCCTCACTGCCAGACTCTGTAATCGTTTCTTCCCCTAAGCCATCAGACTCCTGAACACCCAGGGACTGGACTGACACACACATACACACACACACAAATATACACTCATCTATCATCTACCTCTAAAATTCTGCACATCTTTACCTCTACCATTTTGCACACTACATTTGGATTAGCGCTGTACTGTCTTGTCTCATGATGTCTGCACTGTCTCGTGGCAGTGTTTTTGTCAGTCTCGTTATGTCTGCACTGTTTGCACACTTGCACACTTTGTACTTTATGTTGTTTTTGCCATGTTTGCACACATGCACTTTATGTTGTCTTCTGTTGCACACGTGCACCTTTTGTACTTCTGTTGTCTTATATGTAGCACCTTGGCGCTAGAGAAACGTTGTCTCGTTTCACTGTACACCGTACCACATGTATATGTTGAAATGACAATAAAAGCCACTTCACTTGACTTATCCGTTACAACTTACACAGTGACTTGCATGGTGAACATTCCACATAAATGGGTAAAACATGACATGGTGTCACGTCTGTGGGGTTTTGCTGGGCACAGGTGAGAAGATGGCTTTGTAAAACTCATGGAGTTTATTACACACATACACACATACACACAAGATGGGCAGAGGTACAAAATCGGCAGCCAAGAGAATAATCCAAAGAACAGAAACTAGGTCGAGAGATCGGCAAACAGAGTATCAAAGATATTCCAAAAACAGAGAACAGAAACACGAGCAGAGTCCGAAACACAGAAAAAAACAACCGCGGGCACTACAAGGCTCGGCAGACAAGACAGAGGCTAGTCTAATTCTTTGCCAATCCGAAGCTCAACCGAGAGTCCTTTTAAACACGGGCTGATTGTCCTTGGATTGCAAGCACCTGCATCCAATTAATGGTCATGTGACCTGGCTGGGAGTGTGCACTCACGGGAACTGTAGTCCTAAGTAGTTCGCGCCATAATGCGGAAGTGTGTGCTCTGCGCGACGGAGACACATGGGTAAAAGTCGAGACACATGGGTAAAAAGTGTGATATGGTGTAGCTTTCAGTTTTGACGTTTTGACGTTTGGTTCGCATTTATGAAAGGAGTCTTCAGTGTCAGACCTTTCCAAGTCTTCTCAAGGCAAAGGGTTTTGCGACTTCTTAGTAACTTGAAAAGCTGCATTTAAAAAAAAATCTTTTTCATTTTCAAAAGAGACAGGGAAAAAGAAAGCAAATAACCCTTTATGAGTGTTATAATGGAAATAATTACTAACTTGTTCTGTGGTCATTTCCCAACATAACTATAAACAGATAAAATGTATGATGTTGCTCTTTAATATAAAAAAATTATATTTTGCTTGTGTTGGCGAATTGCTTATAGAAGTGGAATAAAACACTGCAGAATATGCTGGTATTGGGAAAAGAGCACACTGAGCAACTCGGCACTGATTATTTTCCTATAACCTCATGCCCCATCATGTTTTATTCCTCAAAACCCAATCAAAATTGGCTAAGTAAGGTGTATTTCTAGGAAATTTGACATGATCACTCTTCACACACACAGACACTGTACCAAGACTAGTGTGAAAGAATAAATAATTAGTACAAGCAATAAAAATAGTGCAAATCTAAGAATATGAAAACATCTGGAAAAAGATATATAGAATTTACAGATTGAACACTACTCTACATATACATATATTATACTGGATTATATTGGAAGTCTAATTGCAATTGCAGTGACTATAAATAAACGTTGCTGTGCATGTGTAGTGCTGTCTTGTCAGGGGGAAAAAATGGTCTCTGTGTCTGGAAGCTCGTGATTTGACTGTCTGGTATCTGAAAATGGACTGAGCAGGATATGTGAGGCTTTTTGGACGTGGATGTTTATGAAGGTGCAGCCAGCGGTCTAGTCCCCGTGCCTTATCCAGCATTCTTAAGAGCTGGATGGATGAGGTTCATTAGGGGTGGGATAAATATGAAACCATGCACATGAATGGCTCTTGGATGGGAGTTTTACCACTAGGCTGCAGCATTTCCTACATGTGCATAAGAAAGCAGTAAAAGCATCAGGCGTCCAACCAGCTCCACTGGACTTTGCCTGGTTCCACACCAGACTACGTAAAGCTCAAAGCAGACTTGTTTGTGATGTTTTGTTTTTGGCCGGATATTGTGTGTTTAAATGACTCATGGTTGTTGTGATGGTTTTGTGGTTTAAATAGTGAGCTGAAATGCTTTATTCAGCGTTTTTATCTCCTGGTAGGGAACAGTTGTCCTGTCAAAGCTAAGAATATTGGACAGTTTTGATCTCATGTGGACATTTGGCTCATCCCCAAAACCTGTTAGGTTTCCTTTTGGTTACTGGAGTTAAGGTTAGGGTTAGATTCAGATAGATTAAGTTATTAATTAACCACATTAATAACTATTTCAGTGTTATTTGCTGACAAGTATACTAAGACAAATGTGTGTGTGTGGATGGGTGCAAGAGAGAGAGAAAATAATCGCTCTAGCGCTTTTAAAAGTACAGTAAAAGAGCAGCAATACTAGAGTTGCCTATTAAGACCATTTCATATGCAAATTTTTGTTACATCAGTTAGTTAATTAAAGTAGTCTGAAAGGAGCAACTTAATGGATTTCCAGACAACTCAAACAACAGCAATTTTTTGGAAAAGGTCATTCCACATCTGTAAAACATTATTCAAAGTTTCACGATGCATTAGTATAAACTAGGATCGTACCACTCCAGAAATATTCACCCAATTTAAAGAGACATGTTTTCTGAAACATAACCACAACTATTACTGGAGGGAAAGGTTGATTTTTTTTTCCAAATATAGTGGAACAGGAGGTGAAGTTTCTAGAAAGAGAATTACAACAGTATGAAGGGGTCTTTTTAAGGGTTTGTATACCTTGTATGAGGTATATTCACTATTTATCCAGGATAATTACTGAAATATTGTCTCGCCTGGTCAGTGAAATTCAACAATCATCCTGGTTAAAAAAATTCAAATAATTATGATTTATATCATTAGGTGTAGTTTTTATTCGGATATCTGCCTTTTTCCTCTATTCTGTCTTATATTTCTAATCAAAACGAACATTAGTGTACTGTATTGTACTCTGCATTACTCTACTCTACTTTATTGTAATCTACTGTACTTTGTTCTACTATGCTTTACTCCACTGAGACTGTAAAGTGTTTTGAGGTGCATTTTAAATGGATGAAATATGCTATATAAATAAAGATTATTATTATTATTATTATTATTATTATTATTATTATTATTATTATTATTATTATTATTATTATTATTCATGCTTGGTTGGCTGTTTGGCTGTTTGTTTGGTGAGGGTTCTCCCATCAATCTTCTCTTAAGGAGATGAAACGCATGCTCAGTTGGGCTAAGGTCTGGTGATTGACTTGGCCAGTCTATAACCTTCCACTTTTTCCTCTAACGAGGTCCTTTGTTTTGTTGGCAGTGTGTTTTGAGTCATTGTCTTGCTGCATGATGAAGTTCCTCCCACTCAGAATGGAGGCATTTCTCTGTAAATTGGCAGACGAATGAGCTTGTATGTTTTGGATCATGAACAGATTATTTCTTTCTGCACACATTGCCCTTTCCATCACATTGGTAGAGGATAATCTTGATTCCATTATTTTTGTGGCTCATCTCCATTTTTTGCAGTTCCAGAGAATTCCAATCCGGGCTTCCGATTCTTCCTGCTGATTATTGGTTTGGTTATATTCCTGCTCTCCATGTCTTCTTCAAACCGTTCATTGTGATACCTTCACCCCTGCCCCATGGAGGCTGTTGGTGATGTCACTGTGTTTTCCTTGACAGCTTTTGTAATATTTCTGTCATTAACTGCTGTTGTTTTCCTTGGCTGACCTGTTTGATGTCTGGCTGTTAGTACACCAGTGTTTCTTTGTTTCTTTTTCAGGACACTACAAATTGTTGTATTGGCTATGCCTAATGTTTGTGTAATGGCTCTGATCCATTTCCCCTCTTTTCTCTGCTTCAAAATGACTTGCTTTTCTCCCATGGACAGCTTTCTGGTCTTCATGTTGGTTTATCCTTTTTAACAAAAAATGCAGACTCACAGGGCTGCAACCAAGAGTAGACATTCAGAGCTCTTCATTTTTAAAACAGTCGCTCTAAGAGTTTTCCTCAAGAACATGAAACAATTGTCAGTCCGGTATTTTCGATCACTTGACGAATGGGTGAATTCGAACAAAACATGCCATGTTCTAAGCTACTTAACACATCTGGATGTAAATATCAGGAAATTAAATTATCTCATCATAAAGGATCCATCATCTCGTAATCATTCAAATACTTTCGAATCATTATTATTGTTAGTTATTAGTAGTAGTAGTATTATTGTTGTTGTTGTTGTTGTCACAGTAGCCTATTGTATTCTGTTCCATCCTACTTACTTTTTATAGAATTTATTGAATAATATGGATTTATTGTATAAGTATTACAACTAGCTTTGATAGGCCTACATTAGTGCAACTGAATTGCATTATATTAAAGAACCAGTTAAAAAAAAAAAAAACGAAATCGAATTAGCGCTGCTCGTGAGCCAACATGGCTGACCAGTGGAACAGTTTCCTTTCACGGACGGTCAGTCACTTGGGGAGCGCGAAACTGTGACGCGCATGCGCAGCACGCAGAGTGCCGCGTCGCTTTTTTTGGACAGTGGAGGTGGGTGACGTCATAGCTGTGGCGAGAGAGAGACCCCGCTCCCTCACTGTGTATGTGTGTGTATGAATGTGTGTGTGTTCGCAGTATTTCTGACCACCAGCATCAGAGGCGGTGGATCCTAATGAGTTAAAGGTGGCTTTTTTGTGTGTTTTTTAATTTAATTTCATTTTATGGGTTTTTTTCTTCCACACTGCAGTTCTTGGCGGTGAGCGGCGCCGTGTGTGAGAGCCAGTGGCCGGTCCTGATTTGTTGTTATAAGGCAGTGCTGCTGGTGAGCAGAAAGAGAGTGAGAGTGAGTGAGTGAGTGAGTGAGAGAGAGAGAGAGAGAGAGAGAGAGAGACTACAGCCTACATGGCCGCGCTGTTTCGCAACGCGTCGCCTTTATAGGCTTGGAGGAGAGCCTGCTTTCTGCTGTTTTTTTCCCTCCCTCATTTTTCATTGCAGCGTGTCTCGGTGTTATTTCTCCGTCTCCAGCCAGCCCTGCTTCCTTCCAGTTTGCGAGGCATTTGGAGAGCGTGGTGGCTCGGGGAACAACGGAGCACTCGGCGCGCGCCACTCGGCGGATTTGATGAACCATTCGCACATTTCCATTAGCAGTGACAGACATCCCTCAAGGCGAACATGCTGCTGCCCACAGGACTGTTCGCCCTTGGATTCATTCTCACACTGGAGGTTATTCCTACCGGAGCCGTTGAAGGTAAGCGACCGGTTTGTTCGGTAGCGGTTTTATCCCGTGCATTTGCTTGTTTTGGAGAATTCCTGGACCTGAAATGTCTCGACACCTAATGTGCAAATAGGACACCCTGTTTCTCCAAACACAGACCCTCAGTGTGTTTCTGTAACGCACTATAAATGCTCGCAGGAAGCTTATTACCATTCTGGAGCCATTTCCAGCTCACTGGGCGACATTGTTACCTTGTCTCATCCTCTTGTTTACAATAGAGATCCAGACAACATGATTCTACAGTAAAGCCTGAGCAGAATCCCTGCGATTCTAATGATAATACTGATTAGATTCATTATATTGATGTTATTATTGTTACTGTTGGCCCACATTTAGATCCTGTCGCTGTTGTCTCTTGTCAGTGAGCCTTGTCTAGGCCGACACTTGTTTCTTCTATAATATATCGATTCGCGACGAATATTAATCGTCTCTTATTCGATTAATCGTCAACGAATAGACGATTATGACTAGCCTGGTCCTTTGCATTATGGTAGGGTTTTTTTTTTTGGTTTTTTTTTTTGGTAGAATTTATATAGAAATGTCTTGCTCACATATTTGGCCTGGGCTAAATTATTCATTTTGACATCACGTGATTTCTTTTTTTTTTTTTTTTTTTTTTTTTTTTTTTCTCCCCCCTTCCCTCCAAGCTGTTGACTGAGTGTCCTTAAAGTCTTCCATTATGATCAACATGAAACCAGATGAAATATTGGCCGGTTGCAAACCAGGCTGTGGATCCATGATGCTCCTTTTAACCTGCAGCTTTGGGAATCATTCTCTTACTGTAAGCGAGCTGACACATTTCAGGATACCTTTCCAGTCCTGCCTTTGGACTGCCATGTTTTTTTTTTTGTTGTTGTTTGTTTTTTATGATTTGTCGATGACTGATTAAACTGTGGAAAGCTCGGCTTACATTTAAAGGAAAAATCCATCTATTAACATGACCTTGTTATTGATGCCCAAGATTTACCATGAATGGACTTTCCAAAACTGCTTTCATTGACATGTTGGTCTGTTTTCATAACCAGCCAATGCTGTTCAACTACCAGCTCATAGTGGCTCCAGTAGGGAAGAACCTTTGTTTATTCTTTACCTAAAGAGAGCGCTGCGGCAGCACTTTACTATTTTACCCAATATTCTCTGCTTTAGTAAATGACAAATCATTCGTATTGCTTGTAATTAGTCTCTTTGCTTGTGCTGTCATTTGTCGATGTGCACCGTCCAGCGTTTTTCAGTTCCATTGAGAAATGGTAATAGCTATATATAGCTAAAGTAACTAAAACTAGTTAAACACAAATAAAATAATTCACTAATCAGTGTGAACATTGGTTGTTTGATTTGAGACTTCATGTACACTCACAAAATTCACCAATGATCTAGGCTATTTCCTTCTAAGATTTTTGTCTTTCTTAGTACATACCACATTTATACATTTGTCTTCCATTTTTACCTGTATAACGGTAAATGGGAAATGATTGCAAGTGGAAACGCAAGTTCTGAGTGGGGAACTAAAGAAACGTCCGACCACATGTGCCATAGGATTGGAATCGTCCCGCACAGAACTGAGAGAGTCTTAATTCAAATGTTACATGTTGTTTTGGCACTTTCCAGTCCGTCGCCATTTTGTAGCTTCCTAATGTGTCTGTAGGGTTAGTCTGTCCAGCTCTCTCATCTGTAAACACTTGCTCCAGCAAGTCAGGTTCCAAAGCTTCAGCTTTCGTGCTAATACTGCCGTCAACCGCGTCGTATAACTGCATTGCGTTGTGGAACTTTGAGTCCGGCATTTATCTCCTCACTGGAATAATACAAATGTGACACCAACCAACAAATTAGTACCAGAATCACGAAACACATCACAAACATTTCAATATAAACATATTGAATGTGTTTCAGGGTTGCCCTTTAATATTTAAGAACAGATGATACAGAGACACATAAATTTTGCATTTGCTACTGTGATACTCGTTGTTTTTTTTGTTTGTTTTTTTTTTTTTTGGTCGGGCTTTCTTTAAATTTGTGCCACTACAAATCATGCAACATGAGATGAAAATGTGAAAGTGGATCCACTAGACATTTCTGCTGAAATACCCCAAATTCTTTTAGTGACAAGCGCATAAATTATGCATTAGTTTTTCTTCTAAGGCTTTTGTGATCGAGGCCTGCAAATGGCACGCATGATTTAAAAAGATGCAGCTCAACACCTTTCACTGCGGTCGAAAGCATTTTTTGAAATCTTGCACGGAAATTCAGGCTCTCTTGGTATTCGTTATAGTCCTCAGTTGCTTTGTTTAACAGTAAGTCTGCTTAATAACTTTGCTTTTTGTTGCTTATTTAGATCCTTGTAATTACGTGCCCCTGTAATGATAGAGTCCGTTTTCAGTAAATACAGGGAAAGGAAGGTGCATTAAAGTAGACAATAAGGCACGCGATTTCTCGCATCACATCGCATTACAGTCGAGCAGGAAGACTTGTGTGTTGCATAGTGAAAATAAATGTACCAAGGGTTAATGCTTTAAAAACTCTAATCATTAGAAGGACAGCTGGAATAAAACTCTGGAAGGTATTGCTCCATGGGGCAGAGGCCATTTTGGATAGAATGGATGTAAACACCACAATCAGCATGGTCTGATTTGGATTGCTGCATAAACACAGTTATCAAGGTGCCACCTGAGTGTAATCTTTGTTACATGATGCCAATTGAAGGGTAGTAAATGGTGTAAGTCACAGTATCCAGGCTTTTTTTTTTTTTTTTTCATCAAGCCAAAGTTTCAAAGGGTTGACATGTAAGGGTGCTTTCACACCTATTCGTCCATCTGAATACTTTTTGTTCATTTGCTATGTAAACCAACCAACAAATTTGGCTGAGGTATGAAGGACTGTAAACATACTTGAAAACCCATTGTGGTTTCCACACATGGGAAAAGCAGAGCTAGCACTAAGCTGTGGTTCAGTATAGCAGCGCTCATCTACAGGAAAAAAACCAAAATACACAGCATTTGTGGTTCATTTCCTTCCGTTGAGTTATTAAATCGAATCGATTTCCTGCTGCATCTCAAACCATGCAGACCAAGACCATCTTACCCTCACATCAAATGTTTTGTTCGGCACCCAAGTCCAATTGCTGTGTTCTCACCTGCCTTAAGAACTACACCAAAGGTGGGAAAGTGCACCAGCTTCCGAATCAAAAGGGCTAAATGCTGCATATGAGAGCATGGTTTAAATCTTAGGCTATAACAAGCATGATCTTGGTAGGACAGACAAGAGCTTTAATGTATTTGGGCATGCATAATTTTGCTCAGATGTTCTGCTTCTTTCTGTAACTGTTTGGAACTGGCTTAAAGGAGAGTCCTCCATGCAGAATGTCTGCAGTGTTGTAGACCCACCTGTCTCCAGGTTCCCAGGTCCACAGAATAAAAAAAAAAAAAACAGTGGTCTTAGGAACATGGTGATGAATGGATACTTTGGCTTTTGAGGAGGAACTTTGTAGCTTTTTGTAACTTCTAGGGAACATTGCGTTTGTGGTTGACGCTATTGGAGCTTCAGGAGTTAACAAACATCAGATGTTGCCAAAGAACTGGAGCATTAGTTTAAAGGTTGTAAAAGAGTGACAGAAATGAAGTTCTGGTTTGGTTCATGACACTAGGCAGATATTCAGGTTACATCATACTAGAAGTTAGATGAATGGGGGAGAATGGGAACACACTGGATTTGGAGATTTGGGAATCAGTGATTGGACAATCAATATGAGGATTTAGCTATGTCACAGCTTGGGAAACGTCGTGGAACTCATGACCATACAAATGATCTGCAGCTCTTCAGTGGAGGTGCGTCAAATTTCGCTTCGAGGTTCCAGATTCATGACCCACTTTAGTTAACCCTTGAGGAACCCTTTCTTTTTAAAAACAATGTACACACTGCAATGTACACATCTAGCAAAATGACTGTTATTCTTTTTTTTTTTTTGACCTTTTCTTGGTCTGGTTCCCCCAAAGCATTTTAGCAATAACATAATGCTGACCACTGGGATGCCTTTCCGAGAACCGTCTTGCGAAAGCCTGTGTTACAACATTTTTCAGGAACACTGTCCCAGTCAAGTTCTTCATCCTGGTTGGACCAGGAGTCGTCGGCTGAATCTCCTCATGCTGACAAGTTGAACAGCAGGTCATACCACAGTCCTGCCTCCCTTCACCGACGCTCGAACCTCAAATGGACAAAGTGCTCCACAGCCTCCAGATGACAGTGATTCATAATGAGACCGCTATAGCCGGGATAGCACAACAAATGATAAGGAACTATGTTGTTTCAGAATATAAGCTCTGTTTCAGGGAATCTACGTTTTTAAGAGAATGAGTTTTTATGTTGCAACACGCAGGCTTGTAGAGAAGTGGAGTCATTTTACTGAAGGCCAGAAAAGGTTTCTGTGACTCTAATAGTCTTGGATAAGTCCATGAATCTTTTAGGGAAAATATTTCAATGTTCAGTTTGTGCTTTCACCTAATCCTCTTAGAAATGGAAATGGATTCAATTTTAATTTCCTGTAAAGATTTCTCTAAGCTTTATTAAATGGTATGTGTGTTTTGACAGTATTTTCTTTTTTATGTGTGTGTTGATTAGGGTTCAACATACTGTAGCAGTACCCCAGGTGCCTGGAACAAGGAGATTTCATGTTCAGGCTATTAATTGTTTATTTGAAGTCTGTCTGACGAATTGCTTAAACAGCCAGAAAAAGAACAAATCCTATTCCTCATGCTTTTATTCGGTTGCGAAGATGTATTTAAAGGTCACATGCTTCACCGTGCTGTGAGACACCAGTTTGCTGTAACTAGAGCTAGCATTTCCAAATCCCACCACCTTCTACACTACAGAGATCGACTAAGGCATGATGTAGATGTTGATGGTGGAACGAATTTTACTCTGTGAATCATTTAGTGTGGATGGAGGACAGGTAATTTCAGAATCAGGAACACATCAGTTTGTGGAAACTCCGGCATGACATGGTTGAAGCAAAGCCATTTTGATGTATGTGGTACATCAAGAGGAAATATAAATGCTAGCCAGATTCTTATCTTTTTTTATGCATTGTGTGGTTCTTGGTTAAATCGTTTGCCAACTAGGGTGTATACGTTAAGAGGCCCAAACCTGTTCCAGCATGACACTGGCCCTGTTCGCAAAGCGAGATCCATGAAGACATGATTTGCTCAAGTGGGCTGTACAGATCCTTAACCTCAACCCCACTGAACCCCTTTTGGAAGAACTGGAACACAGACTGCACCCCAGGCCTCATCGCCTGACCACACTAATGCTCTTGTGGCTGAATGAACAAATCCCCACAGCCATGTTCAACTCTAGTGGAACGTCTTCCCAGAAGAGTGGAAATTATGATAACAGCAAAGAGGACTAAATCTGGAATGCAATGTTCAGAAAGCACATATGATCAGGTGTCCACAAGGACACAGGTTGCATGATAACATATGAGGTACCCATTTTTTTTCTTTTAACTTTCAGATGCGACATTTTTTTTGTACCTTTACCCACGACATAATTCATCATTGGATGAATTACGTAAGAGCCAGCGTCATTTAGAGTAATTGTGGCTGAGCATTAAGACATATTTCTTCACGTGCAAGTGTCTCTAGAATGGCTGGTGGTATTTTGAATAATAAGCTGAGGAAGCAAATTTGCTAGATAAATGCAAACCAGATGGCTCTGGTATGACAGTGGGGTCTTTTGCTGAAATCCTGGCTTGAATGGAGAATCCGGTCTGGGGTGTCTGTTTATGTATCCCTATGCCACATGGACGATATCATTACGGCATTTCTAAGCAGGAACCTGTGCTGCCACACCTTAGAGATTCATGCATTTACTGTCTCTTTCCCAGGGATTAGTGTCAAGAAGTGCATGTCTTTCAGCGAGTGCCGCCAATGAAAGGCTGTTTGTTGATCGTGGTAGGCAGGACGCGCCGTAATTGGTGTTTTCTGCTTGCGGCTTCAGTGTTTACTCCGTTTTCGAGCCGAGGGCAAAGGGGGAGCAGATTGCTACATGGTGTTAAACAGAGGAAGGTGGGTGGTGTTGATGTGGCAGGAAACATGTAGGTTGCGGACACACCTCTTATGAAGAATTTCCATCTTTGAGGAGAGCCCATGTGTTTGTAGTAAGAGGCTATTTCGGACGTGTGCTGCAAATGGTCAAAATTGCCATTAAAATAAATGCATTTCAATGACGAGCTCAGGTCGTGCCACTAATTGGGTTTGACTTTCTTTGTTTCTCATGACGTGAGAGCTTTGCCACTCAAACGCCGCAATCGTTTGCCATGTTTGCTTTGCATCCCACGCAGACTTGTGAAGACTTAATTCCATTATGTTTTACTGCATTTGCTCGCTCTCTCTTTTCTTCTTTCTCCTGCCTCCCCAGCCTCACCCTCGGTCTTCCCCGCGAACTCTTCACCTGAGACCCGAGGCTTAATCTGATTGTAGTAACATGAAGGTGATGTTCTTGTTCGCCTGCAACTCTCCAAACCCCCCCCATCAGCTCCAAAACACTTCTGAGCTTCCTGAACCCGTACAAGCATGACACTGGAGAATAAAAGTCTCGACTGGAATGCAATCGCAAACGGCTTATGCGCGAGTGTAAACAGAAGTTTTACTTGGCAAATTAATAAGAAAGTCGAATTGAGGTGCAACACCTAGCACCATAAAGGACATAGATATAATATGTGACTTTGCAGTGTAACAAATAGATGTGAAGCTTGTATGGCTAAGAGAAATAACACTTTTGTATTCAGTATAAGCCTTATTTTAAACTAATTGTTATTGAAGAGAATTGAGTAAGTTTTTTTTGGAAATCAGAAATATTTGTGGAGATGGGGGGGATTGGTCAGATGTTCTGTGGGAGTGGACAGGATTGGTCAGAATTTGTGAGAATGGACCGGATTGGTCAGGCCTTTTTGTGAGAGTGGACAGGATTGGTCAGGCCTTTTTGTGAGAGTGGACCGGATTGGTCAGGCCTTTTTGTGAGAGTGGACACAATTGGTCAGAATTTGTGACAGTGGACAGGATTGGTCAGGCCTTTTTGTGAGCGTGGACAGGATTGGTCAGGCCTTTTTGTGAGAGTGGATCGGATTGGTCAGGCCTTTTTGTGAGAGTGGACACAATTGGTCAGAATTTGTGACAGTGGACAGGATTGGTCAGGCCTTTTTGTGAGCGTGGACAGGATTGGTCAGGCCTTTTTGTGAGAGTGGATCGGATTGGTCAGGCCTTTTTGTGAGAGTGGACACAATTGGTCAGAATTTGTGACAGTGGACAGGATTGGTCAGGCCT
>JAQQZR010000015.1:16628604-16644058 GCA_030068235.1 Notoglanidium macrostoma | reverse complement strand
GCTGTAAACTAGTTGTTATTTATAGTTATATGGGGTGGGTGTTTTGTTGTTTCTATGCTACACACACACACACACACACACACACACACACACACACACACACACACACACACACACACACCTGCTCGTGCTGTTTGCAGTACTTTAGCTCTACAGGTATGCCCACTCATTATTGGGCTCTTGCCTCTGCAGTAGTGAAAGTGAGCACACAGCGGCGTGCAGAATTAATCAGAGGCCTTAGCGCGCATCCAGCTGTTCAGCTGGACGTTTCCCAGCGCCGAGACGACGTCGCGTCTCCACAGCCATCACATCAGCTTCAGAATAGCCTAGCCTAGCCTAGCCTAGCGCTCCGCTAACATTGTCCTGTTATTAATGATTTATTATTTCCACCGCAGGAGCAGATCAGTACACACTGCTTCAGAAAATACAGTTATTTACAAATCCACAACATGTACTGTACACGGTCTCACTGTCGGTCTCAGTCTGCCTGTCCTTCGAACTGTATGTCTTTCTGTCTACTCTCTCCTCCTTCCTTGTCTCTTTCTGTTTGTCTCCGGGTCTGTCTGTCTGTCTTTTTCTTTCTTTTCACTCTGTCATTCTGTCCTTTCTTTCTTTCTTCTTTTCTTTTTTTCCTTTTCTCTCTGTGTCTGTTCTCTTCCTGTCTGCCTCTGTCTGTCTTTCTGTCTATTTCTTTAAGTCTGCCCATCTGTCGTGCTTTATCTTTCTGTCTTTGTCTATCAGTTTTCCTTTACCTTTCCTGTCCGTCTCAGTTTTCTCGTCACTATTCCCGTCTGTTTCTTTTTTTCCTCATGTTTTCTGTCTGTCTGCTTCTTTCTGTCTGCCTGTCTGTCTGTTTTTGTTTGTCGACATCTCTCGGTCGGCCCTCATCTGTCCATCTCTTTCTGTCTGGCTGCCTTTGTTTCTTTTTGCTGTATGTCTGTTTGTTTCTGTCTCTCTTTTTTTCTTTCTGTCCTTATTTTCTTTCTTTCTGTTTCATTTTCTCATTTTGTCATTGTGTCTATCTCTTTTCTCTCGTTGTCTCATCCTGTCTGTCTGTCTGTTTCATTTCTTCTTCAAGTCTGTCTGTCTCTTTTTTTTCCCCTCATGTTTGTGTCTGTCCATCTCTCTGTCTGGCTGCCTTTGTTTCTTTTTCGTTTCTTTTTCTCACTTCGTCATCGTGTCTATCTTTTCTCTCTTTGTCTTTTCCTGTCTGTCTTTGTCTCGGTCTACCCTTGTCTGTCTGTCTGTCTCTTCTTTCAGTCTGTCTGTTTCCCTTTATCTTCCAGTCTGTCTGTCTCTTTCACTTTCTCTTTCTTTCTGTCTGTGTCCGTCTCTTTTTCTTTGTCTCTCCTGTCGGCCGTGTTTTTTTTTTTTTTTTTTTTTTTTTTTTTTTTTTTTTTTTTTTTTTTTGTCCCTTTCTGTCTGTCCGTCTTCCTGTCGAGTTGAGTGTATAATGAGGAGCAGAGTGATGAGTGTAAGGAAGAGAACTGAAGGAGATGAGTGATCTCTCTCTCCTCTCGCTTTAATTCTGAGTCAGTAGCCGTGCACGGAGGAATAGAGATGAGTTTTTCGGTGTGGACGTGTGTGAGCCGGTCCGCTGGCGTGGTACTGAGACGTGTCTCCCTCAGCCTGAGCTCTTAATTACATGCCTGTACACAGACGCCTCACCTACGCTGCAATTACACACTCCTTCCTCCCTTCTTACCCCTTCTTACCCCATTTAAAAGCCCCAAACCGATTTTCTTAGAGCTGCATCCGTCTCTGTGCGCGTAGAACCAGTGGAGGCAGTTTGAACTCTGTAACAAGTGCAAGAACTGTAACATGAAAAATACAGCTGAGTGCAAAATTTTGTGCCCCCCTTACCCACTTTCTTTCTTTTTTTTTTTTTTTTTTCAATTATGTACCTAAAAAAATGAACCCTGTCACCCAGTCCTGTACAAGATCCAAAACATAAGAGAGAATAAAAAGAGAAAGTAGTTAGAATAGTTCATATTTAAAATAGTTAAAATTGTTTGTCTTCCTTTCATCTCTTTCTTTTGTATTTACCTTTCGCCTCTCTATTTTCTTTGTTTTTGTCTTACTTTTTTTTCTTCATTTGCTGGTCTCTTTCTTTCTTATTGTTCTCTCCGTTTTGTTAAATCTGTGCTAATGGGAGCACCTATGAAACTAACCCCGTGCTTAATGCCTAGTTATGTCGCCTTCATTTTGTCTTGAGGGTGTACAGACTTTTGCACAGTGATGTTTCCTGACTAAACAGAGGAGCAGAAGATTTCCCTCTAAAGTGCTGGACTCTTAAACGTCTTGGCGAAGCCTCTTATTAACTGTGTGTGTGTGTGTGTGTGTGTGTGTGTGGGATGGATCATCTATGTTTGTTCTTTGACCTATAGACACACACACACCACAAATCTCAGTGCATGTGTGTGTATTTTTTTTGTTTACGTCTTGTTTACAAGTTTGGCAACCCAGAAGCTAATAAAACTCTCAAAAATGAAGTCCCATGGAGCACAACAGCACAAGGTCAGATCCCACCAAGAGCAGCGTTCTCCGTCGGAGGAACTCGGAGCGACTCGTCCTGCAGCTCATTCGGGGTCGTCGTCTTATGTAACAGCATGAGACGCGGGGAGGGGTGTCGAGACCGAGAGCGTTTTTCCAGAGAACGGCTTCTTCTCAGACACAAACACGCGCTAATCTCTATTGGGTGCACGCTAACAGATGCTCTCAGTGTTGTTGCTGGTTATCTTGTGCTGGTGTGAGTCATACGTTCGGTTTCCATACACCAGAGGTTTATGCAGATAAGCAAATCTCGATGGAAATGACCGCAACGATTTAACTTGACCCGAAAAACCTCCAGTCAGAACACTGATGCTTTTGATGAGAGATGTTGACAAATGGGAAATAAATTGTACATGTTTTAAGCAGGCATAGCAAAACAATAGGTGAGCTGTAGCTACAAATAATAACGCGCTAAGAAGTGATCTAGTCTAGCAGGCTCTAGTGCGCTGCCCTGTCTCGGGAAAACCTAGCCGACGAGCATGAAACGCGCTAGCTGACGTAATATAATAACATCTGGTGAGCTAGTTAGCTAGTCAAGTGCATTAATACCGAGTAATGAATACAAACATACGCGCACTTGTCAATGCATCATTGGCCAAAGTTTCAGCTATTATCGATCACACGTAAATGATATTCTTCGGTTCTGGATTGCATTCTTTATTTTTGCTGCATTTCGTCAGTGTTTTTGCAAACCTTCCTGATTCCGAAAAGATCGCCCAACGTTCGTTCACGCTGATTAATTTGGCTAGTACAAAACGGTCCTGTAGGTGCGTAGCTTTGAACATGATACATGTAAACTTGGCTATATGCCAAAATAAAACCTTAGTCAGTAAGGAGTAGAGGTGGGTGATGTATGTCGTTTTATAATACTTGGACATTTGTGCAATACACAGTATGTATTACGATGTACAATTGAGCTAACGTACTGCCGGCAAAAACGCACGTGTGGCATGAAAACTGTAAAAAATAAAGTTATAAATATTGCGCTGTACGCTAGGCATGAGATTTTGTTGTCATGAATTTTGCAAGGGGAAATACTGCCGAGACGAATGTTGCTGCTCTGAGGGATATCGCAATATTTCCAGTTAATATTCGTAATTCGCTCTACCTCTGCTTACGCACTAGGTGGCATCACCACAGGTATTGGCTTACAGAGCATGAAGTTTGGGAACCTCGAAGCGTGATTATTTAATAGTTCAAACTGACATTACGCTAATCAGAAGGAAGGCACGTGTCCAACATAAATCCAGCATGCAGCCTCGTTTCAGGAGAATATCGGGTGTTGTGCGGGCAGTAACCAAACAATAACCATAAAATAACCATTTTAGGTGGATGTCAGGAAGCAGTAGGAGCACACACATTTATTCAGCCTAATCATTTAAGACGCAATCTACCGCCAAACAATATTTCCATATTAATATCACTGTTATGAAATGACACCCAAAAAACATTAAAATAGCTACTAATAGCAATAAATCATGATCTACTCTTATACAATTTATTAATATCGCAGTGGCCTGATTTGTCATTACAAAATGTTATCGTACTAACTCATTTCAAGATGGCCTGCCACAGTGTAAATGTTCATTCGCATTCAGTTGGAGCAGATTTAAGGGCGAACGAGCGGATTGTCCCGAAGCCATTTGCGCTCTTGACGCTGATCCGTTACAACTCGCAGGAATGCGTGTACCATTACTATAGTTTGTATAACGCCTGCTTACAGACGTGCTGTAGCAAGTCTCTGTTTGGATGCACTAACGGTCGTCAGATGTACGTGTTGCCAGAAGGAGGTGGTCGCCTCACCTTGCTCTCACTGTACTCGCACACACCTGGAGACTCCTTCCAAAAACACTAAATAAGTGTAAGTTTCACCATGTCCATGATTATTTTATTTTGTTACTGTTTGGCTGCCAACGGATTAAAAAAATAGTGTCCTTAATATAAAGCTGCTGTTTGCACTGCAACCAGGACTACTGTAGAAATTACGCAACAGCTTCCGACCAATCAGAATCCAGAATCAGCAGGGCTGTGGGATAATGTGTAATCATAATCACACATTTTGGACTGTACACTGAATCCAATCTAAGCAAAGGAAAGAGCAACAGTTTGCCAGGTGACGTCTCGCTCAGAGGCGGATGTTTCTCACGCCAGCCAGGCACCACTCCCTCTTCTTTCCACGGTCCTACCGTCTTACCCTATCGGTTTTCCTCTGTAACTCCTGTCTGTGTGTCATCTCGTCTGTAGTCGGCCAGCCTGACTACACAGCGGTGCCGTTTCTCTTTTTCTTTCTTTCCGCTGCAGTACTTCACATTTTCATTTCCTTATCTTTTTGGTGATTGCTCTCTAGCCTCTGTTATGTTACCTCCCTCTCCTCTGGAGCTTGTCTAATCAGAGACCTGACTGAGGTTCGATATAATTGCTGTTTTAATCTTTAACAGTGTAAGGAGCCCATAACCGGAGCGAAGATAAGATGTGCTGTGATAAATGTTCCACCACATCTTTTTGTTCACTTGCTTTTGGTTATTGGTGAATCTGCAAAGGTTTCTTTTACAGAAATGAGGGCTCTCTCAATTTTCCTGTAACGACCTGTATTTAGCTGTGTTGATTTGGTGTATTGTAGCCATTACACCAATTCTGTGTAAATTCTTCACGCATACACGCGCAGCAATTCCGAGTATCCACTTCCATTTTTTTATGATGTGGAAAGAAACTGGAGAACCTAGATGAAACCCACTCATACACTGGGAGAACACGCAAGACATGAGGTCAGGAACGAACCGGTGACCCCGGAGCTATGAGGCGACAACATTTCCGTCTGCATGCGCCTTACCTTGGGGCAACCTCACCAGTGCAAATTGTTTCCTGTGAATAGAGAGATATTGATCTAACTAGTAAAGCCTGGTTTTTTAATGTGGATCATTTGCTTCTGTCATCATGCATTGCTGCCTGTGTGGTTTTGTATTACGTCGTTTTTCATCCATCTTTTTCTTCCATCAAACATCTACATCTACCATCAATTTTTTTTACTGTACAGACTTTTCTATGTAGAGTACTGTATAGGTGGTAGTGAAAGAACCGCTGGAACAGACAGCACTTACCCTGGAAGTACCTCATTGTGCTGCAGTCTGAATTAACACAAATACAGAAGCATTAAAAACAATTATCTGTATTTAAACCTTTCATCTTCATTATTTTTCCTCCTTTGTTCTCCCTTATTTGGTCCCCAGTTCCCACCCACTCACCTATCATATGAACTGGGGAGGGTGAAGGCTAACCGTTGTGTCCTCTTTGACTCGTAAAGAATCCTTTGCTTGTAACATGTACAGTACAGTGAAATTCTTTCTTTGCATAGGACAATTGGGTCCGAGCGTAGGTTCAGCCATGATGCAACGCCTTGCTCAAGGCCCTAACGGGCAGCTTGGTGGTGCTGGGGTTTGAACACCCCCCGACTTTCTGATCCCAAACCCAAAGCTTTTAACCACAGGGTCACCTCTGCCCCACGTATTCGACCTGCTGTATCAAAGGGCATCATTACACACTTGGCTGTCTGCCCTCTTCCACATACATTTGACACTATGTTTGGTTAGTGTCACCGTGATTGGCAGATCTGAGGTAGTATGAGGTAGTAGGTAGTTGACCGGTATGGTATCCATTGAGAAGTAAAATAATTACTACACATTGTGTAGACGTGGTGTACACGGTTGATTGTACACTTGTTTTGCTGTGCACTATGGGTAATAATATAATGCTCTGTCCAGGGAATGTAATTGGTCCATTATAGAATGGCGCACTATGTGGTGAAAAGGAAACTTTTCAGAAGTGAAAAACCCACAATCATATTTTATAGCCTTTGGTTGGGGCAACAGTGATTTTGTATCTTCTGACTTGCGTAAGGAAGTCATACTTTCTGGTTTTATTCTGATGATGCAGGCTGTCTGCAACTTGCTTACATTTTATACCCCACTATGTTTAATGCCATAAAACTGGTCTTATCACCAGCAATAACTGAACACATTATGTTGTTTTCATGCCCTTGTTTAAGAAATGGGGGGAATTTGAGGGCAGTAGGTGAATTCCCATGTAACTGCTGTCTGCCTGGTCAAAGGTAGCGGTGTAAGTTGTCCTCAGGGTAAAATGGATGTGGATTGGTGCAAAGTGCAATTATTTTCTGGCTCCTTAGCTCAAGTGTGTGTGTGAGTCATCTTGTCTCGACATGTTAATGGAGTGACAAATGGAAAGGCTGCGTCAATGTTCAAGTCTTGCCCGTAAGGAGACTGAGCCTTTGGATGTTTGGTTCTGGAGTGTGACTTTTCTGAACTAAAGAGTCATGGAGCGACTCTTTTATTTAGAAAATCAGCTTGGGATGGGCAGCTGTCTCTCCCAGAGTGGATTCCTGCCTTATGTCCAGTGCCCTTGCTGTGAGCTCCCTGGTATCAACTTTTTTTTTTCTTTTTTTTTTCTTTTTTGCTTTTGTACACTTTTCTGTACTCGAGCTTCAGGATCTTGAATCTTGGAACCGGATTGGAACTTCCACGCACCAGATTTTGGACATTGACACAATGAGTGAGAAGTTCACGCAATCTCATCTTTGAAATCGGTTGAAATGTTTTATCAAGCAGTCAGTTGTGATTTAATGAGGAATTTTGATGAAATGTACCAGACTGGTCGAAATCTGGCTTGTGAGAGTACTGTAACTCTGACCAGAATAAAGCGGTTATACATACACAAGGAACAAAGTCGTAGAGACCGAAGCCCCACTAAGGAGTCTGGATGATCCACAATAAGGAGCCTTTAGAATTTCCTCAAGCCCACCATTTTCTTGATCTGCTGCACGGTCAGAACATTACAATAATTTAATTAAAGCTATTCTTTAGGTGATGGCTCTCAGTGGTGGTCCCCCACCCCCCAGACTCACTCCCGCTCACCTCCGCTCCACCCCACGTGCCTGTGAACAAAACACTCCTCCACTTTTCAAGGAACAAGAGTAATGTGTATGTGTGGCTTGAGTGCCTATTGTTTTGAGTAATGTACAAATGTAGCCTCCTGTTCTTGACTGACAGGAGTGGGACCCGATGAGTTCTTCTGCTGTTGTGGCCCCTCCTCCTCAAGATCCAATGTGTTTTGCATTCTGAGATGCTTTTCAGCTCACCATGGTGTAGAGAGTGTGCATTTTTAGCGCATTTCTTGTTCGCTTGAACCAGCCTGGAAATTCTCCTCTGACGCCCATCATCAACAAGATGTTGCTACCAACAGAACTGCTGCTCGGTGGATGGATTTGTTTTATGCACCGTTCTGTTCAAACTCTGTACATGAAAATCCCAGGATATTCGCAGGTTCTGAAATACTCAGACCAGCCTGTCCTGGCACCTCCAGTAACCATGCCACGTCATTCAGATTGCAAAGATTTTATAATAAATATTTTCTTCCGTATTTATATCATCTGTTGATACCATGTTTCCTTGTAATCGTGTTTTTTTTTTTTTTTTTTTTTTTTTTTTTATCATATTTTTTTTTTTAAATAAAAGATTGGGTTATCATACCATGTAGTTGAAGCATACCATCGTGTGAGCCCATCATTGGCTTCATGACCGCGTATGTGCTCAATCCCTTCAAATGTTTTGCTAAATGATACACTGCATTACCTAGTTATTACAGACAGAGTGGCCGTTATCTTGATTTATCGCTGCGAAGTAGATGTTGTGTTTAAGTGCGCTTCCCGTCTCCTTTATGCCTTTCTTGCGGCCTGTGGTTGGAATTTAGCTAAAATGATGGGGTGACGCCCATATAGTTCAATTGCGTTGGGCTTTATTGTGATTAAACATCATCTCAGGAGTGCATTATAACAAAAGGCATTTCCTGAAGATCACAAGGCAGACGTAGAAATAAGCTGTTTGTCCAAAACCATAGATATGAAGGTGTAGCAGATAGTAAGAGCACTGCAGTGAACGTGTAGCTAAAAGTGTGATGTGTTGCCCCAAGGGACGTGAGCTGTGGGCTAACATTCATCACGTCACCTTTTCTTCTCTGCCTCCTACTCTGTCCTTTTGGTGTGCATGTGTCTGTGTTTGTGTGCGCGAGTGTGAGTGCGAGTGGAGGTGTTGGTGACCAATCAGGAAGGAAGCACTCAGTCACTGTGCGAGTATACTGCTGTTAACGACAACACACAACCAACGACTTCTTCCCTTTGCTCTCAGATCTCTGTTCCTGACCGTTTCCTCTCTCTCTGTATGGATGTATGTCCGTCTCTGTCTGTCTCTCCCTTTCTTTGTCTCTCAGGTCTGTCTCTTGCTCTCTAACTCACCCTCTTTTTCCTCTTTGCCTCTCTTCATCTCTGTCTTTTTCCTCCTGCTTTTCAACATTCTACTCCGTTCTTTCTACTTTCCTTTCTTTATTTGTTGTCCCGTTTATTTTTCTTCTTTCTTTCCCGTGATTTTAAGCTTCATTATGCAGCGTGCTCATTGTCTTTTTGAGTGCACACGTTGCCCATCGTGCTATCGCCACACTCGGAGATCACGTAGCGTTTCCAGAATGTTCTGGAGCGGTCGTGATGGAGCAGAGCTGGACGGATGGAGCGAAGAAAGGAGGAGGGAGTGTGGGGGCTCGAGATGAGTTTGTTGTGCTTGAAGAGCTGGATCTGGGCTGTGCTTTCCCTGTCTCACTGCCAGCAGCCACACACACACACACACAGCCACACACACACACACACACACACACACACACAAATACACCGAGGTAGGGAAAGGATTGGAAAAACAAAGAGAAGCCGAACCACACACAGGCACAAACAGAGGTTTGGTCATGCATACCGATTCTTCCAAATCTGCAAAGCCATTGTTATTGAGAGTTCAGAGTGGAGGACAGTAAGGACAACACAGTTAGACCTCTAAGATTAGACAAAGTATCCCCCTTTGTCTCATGAGTCCACATAATTCCAGTGGTGTGTAATGTGTTTGGTCTTTGTTGTGCATTTGTCGAGGGCGCAAGTACTTTTGTCCACCCCGATTGATATTATTATCATCATCATTATCATTGTTATTAGTAGTAGTAGTACTACCACCATTTTATCCTACCTTTTATCAAACGTATATGAGGCTTTATCCAAGTTTGTTCTTTGGATATCTGTGTTTGAATATATAACTTATATATTATGTTATATGATAATTCGTGATATTGAAAAAGTGGGACACCGTTATCATAGGCGTGTAAAAATCCCCTAACTGTTCTAGTATTCCTTATTGTTTGTGCAGTTTGGTGTATAACCTGGAAACCTAGTTGATGAAAATAATTATATTAATAATTAAACAAACCGTGTTTTGCTTAGTTGCTCGTGTTACTTGGAGAGACGGATGAGTTCAGGATCTGATTCCTCTGCTCTCTTTCCCAGCACCTGTGCGACTCTCAAGGCTTTTGGCACGAGAACATTTATGATCAAAGGAAGTCAAGCAGAGGAACCAGTTATCGGAAATCAAAAGTGTGCTTAATAACCCCCGAGCAAACGTTCTCAGGCTAGCGATGCTTTTTTAAAAAAAAAATTATTTTCCCTTTCTTCCCCTCAATTCACTTCAAAGTGGCTTTATTGACGGAACCAGATTGAGTTATCGCACTGCCAGAGTGCGTGAATCCATCCCATAAATTATTTCATCAGTCATATAAGAGCATGCGTGCAGGTTTACAGACACATGCACACAATGTTTTCAGGACAATAGGATCAAAGATAGTTGTACTTTATAGAGTGATTGTTTCTTTTTTCACTGTTTTCTAGTTCTGTTATGGCTGGCTGACCATTTGTTACTGGGTTAACATCAGCCCATTTGTTAGTGTTTTTACGATGTGCAAAAACTAGAAGCGTAAAAATTACTCTGGAGTTTTCCAGCCACCAAAAACGTAGCGTTTTTGGAAACCCTTCATATTAGCTCGAAAAATGCTTTAGTGTGGACGGCCAGAAACGTAGAGTTTTGGAAACGATCACGCAGACACCCACGTTCTCTTCCTGTTTGGGTCTCGTCAGTCACGAGATCTCCTGATTCGTCACATGTGACCCTTTTCCGGAAGAAAACAAATGCAGCATGGGTAACGAAGCACTGAAAAGTAGAGATTTTTCATTTAAAATGGTCAAAAATATGACGTGACAGGAAAAAAAGATAGTAGTTAGTAGTTCTGCTTTGCTACTTTTAACCTCTGACTTGTGTAAAAATGCACTGCACTCTTCCCGTTCCCTTTCTTTTGGCATCTGTAGTGCACGAACCCTTTCCATTCTCTTCCTGTGCAGGTGATGAAGCTTTTTCTCTCCCTCTTTCTTGTGATTTTGCTTAAATAGGTCAGCAGCCGTTATGAGAGATACACAGCTAGAGAGAGAGGAAGAAAATGACAAAAACACAGCCAAGGAAAACAGTTTTCCCTCACAGCGTGGGCCGCATGGGGACGGTCGAGTCTGAATCCTCAGCTGTACCCAGATCAGAACCTCCCCGTGCTTACTCTGGCCCCAAAGACATCATTCGATATCGTTAGCCATATCAATAAGAAGGAAAAAAAAAAACCACAATAGTTCCTTGTTATCCTGCTGCATTTTTCTCGCAGTTAGATATTTTGCTTGGCGCCCGATTCCGGGAACGCTCGGGGGCGGCTCGCAAATGCAGAGGTTGTTGCACTGGCTCGTGTTCTGCCAGCCGTAGAACAACCCCAGGAATACTTCAGGACTTTTTGCCAAGTTGCGTAAATCCGAACGATCGATAAATGCTGACGTGGTAAAAAAAAGCAAGCAAACATGGCCGTTGGTGCCAGCAGTGGCTTAAAGTTAATAGTTAATTCATAAGATGTGGTCATTTTATAGAAAGTTATCACTTTTCATTTAAAAAGTTGCCTTGAATAGAAGACCACAAAGCTGTAGACTAAAAATATTAAAATACCAAAAGTAAAACTGAATTAAGTATAGAAAGTAATTTCAAAAAGTTTTTCATTAAAAAATATACACGTATGCTTATTTTGGCCAAAGCAGCGTTGTTTCCACTTTTATTTATTGATATATTTATTTATTACTTGTTTTTTTCCCCCAAATTTATTCATTCTTTGATTCATGGATTGTAAAAGCACCAAATAACTTCAGTCACTGGTTGTGATCCAGGCAGCTAAAGGACATGGTCGAAAACGACACTTTTCTTTATTTTCTTTTTTTCTTTTTAAATAACGCAAGAGATTTCGCCGCATGTGATCAACACCATGGAATAAATATAAGATTTGCAATGTTACGGATGTCAGGATGTGCGATCCGGTTTGTCTCGTGTCTCATTGTATGGACAAGAGGAAATTAAAATGCAAACAGATGTTGCAAGTCCGTGTTTGCCGGCACCCCAGCGTCAGTTCTGAATCGGCCGTGAAAGTGAATCTTCTCCACAAACAAGTTCTTAGTCTGTTGTTTCGCACGGTACCGAAAAACACTCTTTCATTCACGTTCAGGCAAAATGCTCTCCGCTTCGCCACTTTACCTCACGCGTTGTGAAGTAGTGAACGTGAGGGTGTGTTCTATGAGGAAAGTGTGACTCACGACACCACACGGTCGCAGGAAGCCAAGCGAGGGCTTACATTTCCATCTAGCCTCTAAAAAAGCACAAAGCCCTCAGTCCTGACGACTTCCAGATTGCTACAAAGCACACTGTTTGTTTAACATTCACAGAAGGAGTCTCCAGTGTCAAACATCTGCTTAAAGAAACCTTCACCAGATCACTGATGAGATTTGTTCAATAACAGCACAGTGTTCGATTGCTTTAGAAACGAGAACCAGAACTAACAAACATATAAATGGAGGATTTGGAGAATTTAGCCGTGCTGCAGCGTAAAACTAAATATCTGTGTGTGTTACAGGTCACCAAAGCCACGTGTCCCAGTGCCCACCCAACGAGTTTGAATGCCGGGGCACAGACGTGTGTATTCACCTGAGCAAGGTGTGTAACGGCATCTCGGACTGCGTAGACGGACGCGACGAAGGCCATCACTGTCTGGGTAACTGTTCTCTCTTTTTCACTCTCCCTCACACATCACTTCTGCTCATTTATTTCAAAATGACCCTGCGATTTGGGTGTCGTCATCGCCTTTCCCCCCATCTGTCTCAGGCTCATAAAATAACTCGAACTCTCTCGGCGCTTCTAATGAGCTGCCCGCGTTATCACAGGCCGCTGCTCAGACCAACCCCGCAGACAGAGCCGACTCCCCTCCACTAATAGGAGTCAGGGCTGGTACACCGAGTTCCCCAGAGTTTTACTGCTCTGCTGCCGGAAAAAAAGGCCCCAGGCTACAGAGTAGCCAGCGCGCCGTCTCTGAGCACATTCTAGCCTGGATGGAGTCTGGCTGAATAGACGAATATTATTACGCAATCTCTACATAGCAGTAATGTGACTTTGCATGTTCATTCAGAATATCACTTAAAGCGAAATCCACCCTGAGCGACTCGCATCATTATTATAAGAGATCTGCGAGGTAATCCCCTCTTCACTCTGTTAACCATCAAATTAATAAAATAGTTAATAATAAAGCCGTTCATTTTTTTTTTTTGCTCTCATGTGGAAGAAAGTGTAACCATGGCAACTCTCTTCCTGATCCTGACTAACTTATAAAGATCGGTTTCCGTTAGGGCTGAGAGATGTGACCGTATAATGTTGTGATAAATTATGTCACGGTACGCTTTTGCATCCCCTGATATTTTCATATTATATTTTTCAATCTAAATCGTTACAGACCGATAAGAAGCAGCTGATTCAATGTTCAATTTCGAGCTTAACTTTTAAAATTGTGATTTTGGTTTTCTCATTTTTTTTTTTTTTTTTTTTGTGTGTGTGTGTTTGTTTCTTTATTCACATGAATGAATTCATTCATTTGTTAATTAATTTATTGACTTATTTTATAAATAGGAATATTCCTTTTTTTTTTTTTTTTTTTACATACGAAAAAATGAATATCTTTTATTTCATTTATTTATTTATTTTTAAAGGTCCACGATGTAGAATTTTGAAGGTCTCTCTTAGCAGATCCATAATAAACTTCATAAGTATAATTTCATTGGTGTATAATTACCGGTGTGTTTTCCTCAGCTTAGAATGAGCCCTTTATAATCTCCATAGGGAGCGGGTCCTCTTCTATGGAGCCGCCATGTTGAGCCGCTACAGTAGCCCAGAATGGACAAACATCTAGAGAGCGCGTTCCACGTGTTTTCATTTTTACACGTAGCAGCGTAAATAATGAAGGAAGCACCAGAAGGATGATGAAGAAGACGACGACGAGAAGAGGAATCGGTGTTCGCTGGTGCTGGCTTATAAATTTGAGAACCTAAATTTGGAAAAAATTAAATGGAGGCTCATAGTTCTTATTTAACACGAAAAAGCAAGGGGTGTGAATGTAAGTATTTGGAAGTACGTTACGGGCACCTGACGCCCAAGTGCGTGTCCTAATACACGCTTGGAAAGGGAGGGGTAACAGAGGGGCGTTCAGGTGGTTGAAGAGTGCATAGTGGACCTTTAATGCAGCACTACGTATAGGTTGTACCACTGGTATGTTGATACCATAATGAAGTCCCACGATTGATAGCGTACCAACAAAAAGCCAATTAAATTGTCGTGGTACTTTGTTTGTATGACAATGAAGGTGAAACTTCACCAGCATTAAAATCTCTCTTTTATGAAGAGCCAAAAATATCGCCTCATCATTTATGACATACATATAAAAGATGTGGAAAAATCAGCGGCGTAGGCCATTTGAAAAGCACCACGTCTTGTTCTGTTCGAAGTTTGCACCCACGCCGTGTGTGTTCTCTCCTGCACGGAGCTCATGTTTGCGTCCAAAGTCCTGCGCTATTCTGGTTCAGCCACCCACCTCCTGGATCACTGTGCTCTGCCAGTTTAGCAAGCAATGCGCAGAAATGCAAAGCAAATATTTAAAGAGACTGCAAGCTGACTTCTGGACTTTCACTCGGAGTATTAATTTGCAGTAAAACAGCTGCTGCGGTTATAAGATTCGTTCCAGCTTGATGAATTACGGATCTTGCAACCAAGTTACACGTTGTGTTCCTGTCTGTCCTCTGGAGTATTCCATTACAGATGTGTTTGTGCATAATGTATCTTTAATGCTGTTAAAGTCCAGTAGAGGGACACAGCCAGTGCGTGACCTTCACGCTAAACACTTCCAGTATCACCATCAAGACTTCACACTGAAACACACTCGCCCGTGCATGTTTGAAAGGCCTCTTTCCTCTTGGCACGTTCTCTGCGCCTGGATTTACGGGAAAGCCAGCCGTTTCGCAAGTGCAGCTTGGCTTAATGCAACGTGCTTGCTCTCAGGTCTCGCTCAATTGTTTCTCAATCGTGGGCCAGTTGCTGACAGTGGGAGCGAGAGGGGAGATAGGGAGAGATGGAAGGAGAGGATATTATCACAGCTCAGTAAATCTTGAATTTATTGAAATGTTTATAGGTGGGGATAGGAATCAGGCTGGTGGTAGTATCCCTTGTAAAGGTATACAAAGATTGGTTACACCAGAAGCTGCTTTAAATTCAAATCCCAAAAGGAAAGGAAGCCTGTAGTAAAGTAAAAGAAAAAAGAAAAGGAAGCCTGTAGTAAAGTAAAAGAAAAAAGAAAAGGAAGCCTGTAGTAAAGTAAAAAAAGGAAAGGAAGCCTGTAGTAAAGTAAAAAAAGGAAAGGAAGCCTGTAGTAAAGTAAAAACAAAAGGAAAGGAAGCCTGTAGTAAAGTAAAAAAAGGAAAGGAAGCCTGTAGTAAAGTAAAAAAAGGAAAGGAAGCCTGTAGTAAAGTAAAAAAAGAAAAGGAAGCCTGTAGTAAAGTAAAAAAAAAAGGAAAGGAAGCCTGTAGTAAAGTAAAATAAAAAAGGAAAGGAAGCCTGTAGTAAAGTAAAGAAAGGAAAGG